>MU251649.1:0-46950 GCA_019669835.1 Amylocarpus encephaloides
CTAGTTAATAATATAGAAGAGTATAAGATAAAGTATATACTTAACTAGAAGAAAGCTTCTAGAAGAGATAATTAATAGAAGTATCTAGTTAAGTAGATTAGTTATAGATATTTAACTTAGAAGCTAGAATTAGTAATAGAGAGTACTACTACTCTAGTTAAATAGAAGAAGTATATAGCTAGATAAAAGTAAAGAAAAGAAATATAATATAAGAGTTAGAACTCTAGAGTATACTTAGACTAATAGCTCTTACTAAGTACTAATTCTTACTAAGTACTAGCTACTAGTAGAATTTAATTTAGTTTAATATTACTTTATTCTATTACTTTTAGAAGGTTCTAGTTATCTCTTCTTATATATATAAGATCTTATAGAAGCTATACTTATATAAGCTCTTTATATACTTCTTAATTAAATTTTAGAAACTATTTCTTTTAAGTTATTTAAGATCTAGTCTCTTATAATAACTTATCTTCTAGCTAGCTAACTCTTCTAATTTAAATTCTATTAAGACGATTTAAGATAAAATAAAGAAGTATATTAAGAAAAACTATCTAGAAGTCTATAGGTCGTATAAGAGACTTATAAAGGTAGTATAGAAAGCTTAGAAGTTAGTTATATATATTATAATTAGAGATATTATCTAAGAAATAAAGAAATAATATATTAAAGTAATTTTAGTAGATAAAGACTATATAAAATACTAGAAGGGTTTCTAAAATTAGTATTACTATGTTTTTAATAATATAGAATAGATATATTAATAAATTTTATATAATTATTTAGTTATATATAAAAGTACCTTTATATAAAATATAACTTTCGTTTATTTTAAGAAGAGAATTTACATTTATTAGTTTAATAACCGAGATATAACGTTAGCCTCGTAGAACGCTAGTAAAATCGTCGTACGTAAGAAAAAGGGAAGAAAAAAGTTTATGAGGAGTTCTAGGCTGAACGTAGGGGCATGAACTCTTGAGATAACTCTCTGACGGGGCTGGGAGATGTTAGATGAGGAGTGGGGGAGAGATTTGAGTGGCTTACAGTCGAACCCCGATCTCCCGCGCATTGCCGAGTGACAAGCGGAAATCATGATACCGAAATCGCCAAAAGACAAAAATGTTGAGGTGCTCCAGGCTATGCCTGGGGACATGAACTCTGAGATATCTCTCTGACGGGGCTATATTCTGTTAGGAAGATCCCGACGGTAGCTGGGGAGTACACTTACAGTCGAACCCCGATCTCCCGCGCATTGCCAGGTATGACAAGCGGAAATCATGACCGTTAGACCATCAAAGACCCGAGGTGCCACAGCACGCTGATTCGATGCAGGTCTTTTCGTAACTGACTTTATCAAAGTGCTGCTTTTGGCCGGCACAATCTCGGATCTTGTCATTCGTTTTTCGCTTTACGGTCTCTGGTATCTTCAAATTCGCGCCAACAATATTTTATCTAACTAACGCCTTGGTAAATACAGATTGATGTATACACTAACAACCATCATGGGGCCAGACACAGCCCTGTCCCGCAGGCGCTCGTCGAGAAGGGAAGAGATGCCGCCCGCACCTAGCTAGCCGCAACACTCCCTCCCTTTTCATTGACTTCTTCCTGCTGTGATTTATCTCTCTCGAGCCTATGACCGTTAGACCATCAAAGAAGATTGGCTAAATTGCTCGAAACAATTGAATTTAGGTGCACAACGGTAATTTGAATATCTATATTACGACCCAAAGTGTCAGCGTCGAACTTCGCCTAACAATAAATGGGGAGTGCGCTCGCGGCTTATACAACAAGCTTGATCGCGGTGGCTCGTCCTATTCATCTCCTGTGTGATAAAGACTCGAGACTCTCTTTAAGGTGCACCATTTTTCCCTAGGACTAGAATTATAATATGTATGTTTCCCCATCTACTACTTTTATGCGCAACCCGTTACCGAGTGTTGCGTATAAGTACTTAAGCAAGACAATGTGTTTCCTAAAGGGAGTGGCCGAGGGAAAAGCAAGGGTATGTTATAGTTGATTGGACGCCGGGTCCACTGTCTGCGGGCACGTTGATCTAAGTATATTCTAAATTAACTTAGGGGCTGTTGAGCTTGTTCGGGTACTTTTAAATACCTCATGCAAATCAAAAGTTGCCAGCTTCTTTGAAATATCTTTCCTACAAATTGTTGTGAGAGCCTTATGCAGGAGTCAGAATTTGGTTTCTGGGGTAGGGTAAAGAGAGTATTTCTCAGGAAACATTTAAAAGGGACTGCCCTCTATAATACAGGAACAAGCGAGTCTTTATATAGTGAGTGACTGCCTGACTAATCAGGTTTTAATATCCACCAGTGGTGGTCATTATTAGTGGCGCACTGTCAATTAAGCGAAAACACCAAAAATGGACTAAAAACAGTCAATATGCCAGCATTTTTTATTCCTATTACCACTGTGCTGTTTTAATTACCTTCCCACCTGTTTTTACTAATAAATCACATCTACGTGGCATATCTGCTATACGCGCACGCACTTCCTGCATTAAGATCCTACTCCACTCTTCCTGGATTATCTCTTTAAGCTCAGCCTCTATATTCCATAGCCGACGACGTACACGCTGTTTTAATATATTCTAGTATGCCTCTATTAGATTAAGATCAGGCGATTAAGGTGGATGTACTAAATTAGTGATCTAATTAGCTTGTTTAAGCTGTGTTGTAGGGCCTGCTTTTTTCAAGCTATAAGAAGGGTCGCCGTCTTCTTGAAACAGCTAATTTTGCATTTCTTTTTGGCTATATACTCTAGCCTTTTGAATTACAGTTATATAAACAGGTAATAGTCGTTCACAGTAGTATTTCTACGTCATTACATTACCCTTTGGCTTCACTTCAACGACGTGAGGGAGTGAAGCCTCCCACTCGAGAATACGCAAGTCGTACTCTTGCTGTGTCTCTGTTCTTGGCCGACGACGAGGTTTAGGAGGTCGTAGAGGTCGTTCTTTATGCGATTCTTCGTCGTTATAAAACTTAAGTCGTTCGTACTTCTCCTACTAATTCACCTAACCTACAACATATAATGTGACGCCTGTTTTCTCCCCTCTCTCTTATATATTGTCACTCTCGTAGCGTGTCCCTTACTCCCTTAGGATTTGCCCTTAAGCTTTTAAAGAAGGATCAATATGTGCCTCGTCGGTAAAGTATATATTAGACTAAAATCCGTGAATTGTTTTATCTTTGTGCATAGTGCCGTAATCTAGCCTTAACTTCCAATTCTTCTTAGATATAGTCTTCTTAATATATGCCTACTTGTATACCTGGCCTTTATTCGTGTATTTTACTAGCTTGCGGCGTAATTAGCGTCGTTGAATAGGGAGGTTGTGATATACAAGCTGTGCATCAATATACTACGTACGTACAGGATTACGCGACGGCGATACAAGCATTTGACACGTCTCTTTAGTAATAGAAGAAGGTTTCCTAAGACGATTAGATAGCTTGCGCGTACGCCTATAGGCTGCATTGCCTAATTGGTCCCTTTGGCGTAGCCACCGGCGCGTAGTAGTTGAGGTAGTATGTGTACTAGTTGTAATAGAGCGTATAGACTCATTTGGCTGCCGTGAGTCAAATGCTTGAAAAAACCGTGTTCTTTTGATTGTATCTGTAATGTACGGTTCTGGCGTACCAATTGGGGTGCTGGGGCGTGCAGTAGAGCGTGTGGAAGGAGCCATTATTGAGTTGTTGAGCTATTGTTTATATTATGATTTTTTGGTGTTTTGGTGTTTTGGTGTTTTGGTCTGTGCGCCACTAATAATGACCACCACTGGTGATCCTCCAGAATCTTCTTTGCCACCTTACCGATAATTTGTAATAATTACTAAGGAAATAAGTGACTCATATAACCACTATTACGTTATAGTGACTAACATGTTGGCTAGCCGTTTAGCTTATTCTAGAGACTTTAAAATACCTCATAAAATCAAGAGTCGGTGGTGAGGGCTCGATTTTATAATACACAGTAAACTATTCTCTCACGTGTATCGCTACTACTATTATCGTAATAATCTACTACCACTACTATAGCTTCTCCTTTTTTTTCTTTTTTACAAAATCTACTTATTCGCGATACTAAATTACTCGGAATGGTAGCGGTATTTACGGCGGCGGTAACAACTTAATACTACTTCTCTAACCTCTATAAATGTCGATAGTACGATTGTATGCTTAATAATTCGGAACAGATAGAGGAATTACTTAATGGCCACGCGGCGAGAATAAAGGACAATCTTGGTATTTCGTATTCGGATTCCGACCTCGCGGAGCAGGTGTAGGAGTACTAGGTACAGAGGTCACGGCGTATATAGCGTAAAGAGGGAGAAGGGTAAATAAGGTGACGGAGTTAAGAAATATTAATAAAAGTAGGGGAACTCACTTGCAGTCTAGCGGAATAAGCTAATATCGGCAAGAGTTTGTTAGTTATACATATGCATTTATTAATAAACTAAACAGCTTGAAAATATTCAAAGAATAATTGGATATTTATAAGTAGAGGACTGTGCCATGATTTCCAAGTGCCTAGGTATTTTAAAATTCCTGGCCGAGCCAAACATACCCTAAAGTGTCTTTGGGTAGATATTGTCTAACAAAAGGGGTAAAGTGATAGCAGTGAGTATTCGTAATTACTTCGTAGAGTCATAACTCGTAAGGATCGTTAGGACACCAACCCCGAACTTTCTCATATAAAAGTCATCAAGGAGTCAAGGAAGTGTCTCTGATATTTATCAACTATTTTCCAGCATAGCATTCTAGTGCCTCTTTATGAGCTAATCGGTGACGACAATGTATCGAAAATGCTAATAATATTTATGATTCCTCCATAGATTTATAGCATTAGTTCCGTGCCTCAACGGCAGGCAGCATAATCCTTAGTAAGAGTCTATTAAACGATAGGTTTAGAGGTAAAAGGCAAACTATATCGTTTTTCATCCATGATGTTCGGGGTATGCATGCTGTTTGCGCCCCATAAAGGGGAGGCTTTCTAACAGGCAGCAGTCCTTTCCCGAAATTGATATCATTTCCAATAAAATAGTCTAACAGTTTACACTCCTTTCATAGCCAGATGAGCTTGGGCCAAAACTGATGAATATCTTTAAAGTTACATCGTTCATAGATCGACTGCCTTGAGTGATCCTTCACACATCCGAGAAAAATCTTGTGCAGAGAAGGGGTTATTGGAAATTGGACCCCACTTCACCTAGCTCGTCATAGATGTCGACAGATATGATAATGGCTGGCTCAATAATCAGGAAGACCTAAAAAGCTTATTGAAAATAGTAGTTTTGAATACGAGAAGAGAATTTTTTCGGGGGTTCAAAATTGTAAGATGAAAATATTCCTATAAAAGCCACTGCCAATGGCAAGATGACAATGAAAGAGAACGTCGAATATACTTTAGTGTAGACGTGCAGCTCGAACGACCGTCACCTTTCGATACAAGTGACATGTCCACTTTACAATATCGCTTAGAATAGTGATGAGCTTATGTTGTTGTAGAGCATTAGCGACGCAGAAAGCAGTTAGGATTACAAGATCGATTGCAAAATTTAAGATCAAAGAAAGGCAATCAATGCAATGTATTTCAAGCCATCGCCATTGCCAAGCGCAAGATGCACATCCCGAAGTCAAACCTCGATTCTCAAATCTTGTGGATAGTCTACCCTCAGCCAGCATCGGAGCCTTCAACCGTCTCATATTACGCATGGCTTCCACAAGTTGTCCTCAACTTCGCCCTACCTAGGCGCCATTGTATTGTATAGGGCCTTTGTTGATCAATATTCTTAATGTTGTGCTGCAGGCATCAGATAATTGGATGCTTGTTAATAGAATTCTCGCTTGTCAGCGGCGATAACGTGGTTAGACGTCCACAAGCTCACATCTCATTGAAGGTCGAATTGGAGATTGCTCCTCCTCCTTAAACACCTTTTCATCCCCTCTTGGTTGACAATGATATCATTCTCTGTATCTAGACGCTCCTACATATATAATGTCCCACAGAAAGTAGTAAGTATCATACTTTACCCTTTCTTCCCCTTATATCTAAGTATAAAAAGACAATAGGATCTGATTTGTTCGAGCTTATACCTTATTCCAAGACTCACCCTTTCCCTCGGTTTGGTCTACATCACACCTACCGATCAGGTGTTCGTAGCCAATTCTCGACATAGGTTGCGTTCATCCTTTGCTCCGCGTCGTCCCAATATCCTAATTAGAAACCAAACTAGCATCTCTATCAACATACAAAATCAATATCAGATCAAATTTTATATCCCACGTCTATGCACTTCGTTCGACGGCGACTCATCGACGCTTAACACCACCAGTGAGACGGCCAGTGCCCAACATGATTTACCCATTGTTGATAAGCACTGTTAATATGATACGGTGATTGATATAAATAAAGAGCTGCTGCCTATTCTAGGCAGCAGAGTTATTGCTGATAAGGATATGGACTGAGGAGCTCCATATATAGGGGGCCATACCTCAGGGAAAGAGGACAATGAAAATCAGACCTATTTACCTCAACTCTCGAGCCTCCACATTATCAAGTGTCATTTACAAGACCCTCATTTCAACATACTTTACATAATTTGCTGTCTTAGATACTCCCAAAGCTGCACTTCAACTTCTCAATGACCAATGCAACATCGAGTACTCGAAATGTTAGGGCGAGACGGCCTGGAAGCTAGTGTCTGTTGTATCTAATATTTCCGGACTCATAGAGTATTGCCTCGATTTAGAGCAACTGTTGTTCTGCCGGAATCGGAGACTGGAAGGTAAGATAATCCAAAACTCTACGTCAGCAGCCTCCTCTCGTCACGCCCCATGGGAAAACAACGGCGCTTAAATGAGAAACCTACAAAGCCAGTTTGAATGCTTTGATCAGTGATGCTTTATTGGAAAGTTTCCGTTTTGTCTTACAGGAAATACTTCGAATGGAGTGCTCTTTTCGCTACAGTCCATATATCTACCCAATTTAGCTTACCCGGCAGCCCTGTTGTTACATAATTCATACATCCATTATTGTACAAGATATGTGTGATGCTACTAAATCGCAGGTGTTTTGCTCGGGATGACCTCCAGACCATAGCGAGCCAGCTCTTCCTCATTGACCCTCCTTGGGCTCATGACCATCAGATCATCGCCCTTCGAGTTCTTTGGGAAGGCAATGACATCTCTGACGGAGTCAGTGCCGCACATTACAGCGATGAGACGGTCGAATCCTATAGCAAAGCCTGCGTGCGGCGGACAGCCTGCGCTAAGGGCTTTGAGGAGGTGTGAGAAATCGTTGATGCGGGTTTCACTCATCTATGGAGTTGTGAGCTTATGTAATACCACGGAACCAAATGGGAAACTCACTTTGAGCACATCTCTCATAATGAATTTCTGCATCTCCGCGCTATGGATTCGTCGGCTTCCACCACCGAGCTCTACACCGTTGACGACAAGATCATAATGATCTGCCTTCGCCTTTAGGGGGTCTGGCAATAGTAGATCAACATCCTCTGCTGTCATCGGTGCTGTAAAGGGGTGATGGGTGGCAGAAAAGCCCGCGGTCCCTTCTTGGCCAGGGTCGGTGCCATTGCTTGCTGTGAACATGGGGAACCCATTGACCCATAGGAACCAATGACTAGGATCAGCTTCGAGGATGCCTTCTGCTATTGCAGCTTTGTAAATTGCTCGCCGAAGGTTACCCAGTGCTGTTGAACCGCCGGAGTGAGGTAAATTCTGGCGGGCTTGCAAGAACACCAAGTCACCTTCGTCAAACGAGGTTTCAATCGGATGTGCTTCTTTAGTCTGGAAGGACGTTCGAGCTAATTCGTGGTAAAAGCTTTCGATAGCGGCAGCACCTTCAAAGCCAAAAGTTTGTAAGCCATTAAGGGGCTTTCGAGGATCAAAGATGTTGATTCCAGGCCCTCCATCGGGATTCTTCTCAAACATCTCGCCTTCTGGGCTAGCAAAGAATTGGCGGAGGAATTTTTGTATTATTTCTGCGTCGCCATTGAGGTGAATTTTGTAGGCCTCAACAATAGGATTATCGAGTGACGTTATCATGCTACGAAGCTGTGGTGGGACAATATGGTCAATGCGGTGAATCTAATGTTGTTAGTATAAACATGAAAACTAGTCAAAATCAGCTCCGTACTAAACCTGGTATTCTTAAATCTGGTTTATCAGACCCGTGCTGAGACATTGCTTCCTCATATCTCATTCGGTGAAATGGTGCGTCACTCAATGGCGGAATCTGTGTATCTTGTTCAAATCGTTTGTAGAGGGATTTGACAAATGTTTCAATTCTCTGCATCACCCCTTCGCCATCCGTCCATGCCAT
The DNA here is from genome assembly GCA_019669835.1 of Amylocarpus encephaloides. Classification (NCBI taxonomy): domain Eukaryota; kingdom Fungi; phylum Ascomycota; class Leotiomycetes; order Helotiales; genus Amylocarpus; species Amylocarpus encephaloides. The sequence continues at coordinate 8,362 of MU251649.1, forward strand.
TTCAAGATCAATCTGAGAGAACTTAGCTTATCGAAAGAAACAGAACCAAAACATAAATACCTGAGTGAATTCTGGCTGTCTATCCGCGCGCAGATCTTCGTCACGAAAGCATCGCGCAAATTGAACATATCGAGTGATGCCGCTTGCCATCAAAATTTGCTTGTACTGCTGAGGACTTTGAGGAAGAGCGTATGCAAATCCGATTTTTCTTGTGGGAACGAGGAATTCTCGGGCACCTTCAGGGGTAGATTTGAAGAGTATAGGTGTTTCTATTTCATGAAATTCTTTTAATTCTTCTCGGGCAAACCTCGTCACCTCAGCCCTAAAAAGAAGGGCATTACGAAGCTTGGAGTCAAATCGAATTTGCAAATGTCTGTTCGAAGGAGGGTAGACATGGTCTGGCGCGTTGGGTATGCGCTTGTCAAAGTTGTTGAGGCATGTAATATCTTCAGCAGCAATTTCTACCTCTCCAATAGAAACGTAGCCTTCCCCACAATGAGCAGACTTAGCAGTCGTTACGAGCGTGGCTGAAGTCTTCTTCGGTTTGTGCTTGTGCTTGAGTAGCCCAGTGACGCTGATGGCACTGTATAATGGTATTGAGTCCAACTTCTCCACCAGTTTGGCACTTCCACATAGAATTTGAACCGAACTGGTGGATTCCCCAGGGCTAGGATTAATATGCGCAAATGCGAGACCGCTTTTTGATAATCGGGAGACTTTGCACAAGGTGCCCGCAGCTGTCGTCCTCTTGTTCATGAGCTCCAAAGAGACGTGGGGGACGAATGGGAAGTCGGCCATAGGCACATTATCTATCCAGGCAAGTCAGTATGGACATCCACAAAACATTCAATGCTACATACATGCTCCCTTGTACTCCTTCCAGAATTCGGCCGCATCTATCTGGGTTGCATTGCGTTCGACAGGTCGGGGGCTTTGGGTATGGAATGGCCTGCCTTTGTGTTGCGATAAGGCCGAGGCACTTGGGATGTGCAATGGTGACTGGTGGCGCACGATTCGGGAGTGGAATCTTATCCAGGACCTGCTGGCACAAGAATTGACAATCATTGCTGGGTCAATTCCATGGCAATGGCGATGTCAATGGCGGTGAGAGTGAAGATGGATGAGAATAAGGATGTTCCGAGACGGATCATGGCATGGGGACTCGGGGATTCTGCCGCCAAGACAAAAGGCGGTCAAGCGGAGCTGTCCGAGAAGGGTTAGCGCGACGACCACCAAGTGCTTATTTTCTCGTGCGCGACGAGAATCTTGTGAAAAAAATCATGACCTTCCAAGTTTATTAATGTAAGTCTGCTTTCTCACCGCGCCCACTGCCATTCCTCATGTCGAGTCATTGCTAATTGATTCTCACAGATGATGAAGAGCCAGCGTGTTAATATGACTACGATTCTGTCCTCTGGAGCCTTCTTACTCTCCCTTCACCGGGCTTAAGTGGTTTGATTGCAAAGGAGGATGGAAGAGTGAAATCAGCGTTCGCACACCCACCTTGTTTATACACGGACGCGATGATGGCATCTCTGACCTCAAACTTGGAAGGATTCCCATTCCCATTCCCCCCCTTTTTTTTGTTGGTAAGATGAGCAACCTTTGACTGACGCTGTCACGACCAGCGCAATGCAACAAGCGAGGCTTTTCCGTGGCAACTCTTGGGCGTATTATAACTCATGGCGGGGGAACATGGTGGCACGGGCTGTTTCCTTTGTATGAGACGACTCAGGATGATATCAGGCGAGCGGCGCGTTGGAACGAGAAGCTATTCATTCAACTGGGGGGCATTTGTTGGCGCCAACGATGGGCAGGATCCTGTTTGCTTGTACAGTACTTAAACCCCAGGATAAATGGAAATATATGCGGCCAATCTTTGAACCTCGCATAGTGTTGGTACTGGATGAGATGGACGTGGCCTACTAGGTGCTGGTCCCTTGACTTTTGGTTCGAGTCTTGAATGAATTTTAAGTCTTGAATCTTGAATCTTGAGTTTTCAGTCTCGAATGAGCTTTAGGTCTAAGTTTTAATTCTTCAGTCTTGCATCTTGAGTCTTGAGTCTTAGTCTTGCATCTTGAAGTTTATTCTTGACTTTTGACTTTTGACTTTTAGTCTTGAATGCCTTTTAACTCTTGAGCCTTGCATCTTCAGTCTTGCATCTTGAGTCTTGATTCTTGGGTTTTCAGTCTTTCCTTGGCTATCCTCCTCACCCCGTGACCTCGCCCATCCCCACCAAGCGAGTCCCCACCAAGCCACCAAGAAGCAAGCCACATAAAGAGTGACCCTCATCCTGGACACCTCCATCATCACAATCACCCTCGATTACTTCCACTTCCGAAACCTTCTTCTTGAACAATGCCATTTCGTTCGTGACAATGCAGAATGCACACCTTCTCTGCTCGTAATCGCTGCCCTCACAACTAGCGGCGGCGGAACTAGAGGCCCGTTGCCATCTCCATCGTCAGACGTCGTCATTTCCTGCCCTGCGCCCGCATTGCAATTCAAGCCCCTTCAGCTCGAGAGTTCTTGGTCCTCCCCATCACCTCAAGCGCTTGCCCCATTCCTCGACGTTGCGGTTGTTGGGCATATCCTGAGGTCGGTAGGATCGGACATCCGAGATTAGATTCATCTAACCTTTGGATTCGTATCATCTATCGTCAACCTGGGCCTACCATTGTCGCAAGCAAGCCAATTCCACCATCATCCATCATGGCAAGCTCATTTGAGAAAAGCGTGAAAGGTGCTACTAAGATCAAGGTAAGCCCTTATGTTGTGCGTCTGTTCTGGATGCTTAGACGTGGAAATTGCGCCCCCGCTAACTGTTCTATCAAGGCGGCACCTCCCAAGTCAAAGTATGATCACACAGCTTGAGGCAAGCGGGGACGATTGACCGATTGACCACCAATGCTGATTGTGGAAATCACTAGATACATTGAACATATATTGATTGCGACCCATTCCGGAGAAGCAGGCGTGGCAGAGGTGTTCCGAGCGCTCCAGAACCGACTACGGGATTCAACATGGACGGTGGTCTTCAAGAGCTTGATTACGGTTCATCTCATGATCAGAGAAGGATCTCCAGATGTGACATTGGCATATTTGGCAAGGCATAGGAATATGCTTGCAATAAGCAGTTTCTCAGATGGTGGGTTCCCTCGGAAGTATAGCTTGGCGGCAGCTCAGCCATCACAGGCAACTTCATGGAAATTGTGCTGACGGACCATGGTAAAGTTCAAACCCAGGGACGAAACATTCGACACTACACAAATTACCTCAGTGAAAGGGCGAGGGCTTTCCGAGACACGAAATGCGACTACGTTCGAGGCGCGGAGCGAAGGTTAGAGAAAATGACAGTTGACAAAGGACTCCTCCGTGAGACGGAGGTTGTCCAGCACCAGATTACCGCTCTACTGAAATGCGATGTTAGCAGCAGATACCCCGATTGCTGGTCCGCGCTAAATAGAAATAGGTCATGGACAATGAGCCTGAAAACGAGATCACAATTACAGTCTTTCGTATGTTGGTGCTAGACTTATTGGCTATGTTCCATGTCATGAATCAAGCGATGATCAATATTCTGGGTAGCTATTTACTGCGCTAGTACCCTAGCCCTTTTCTGACATATTCTAGGGCACTTTTTTGAAATGTCAAAGACGGATGCAGAGCGAGCCATGGAGATCTACAAGAATTTCACCAAGCAAACGGATTTTGTAGTTCAGTTCTTGAGTATAGCTCGCCAATATGAGCACCAAACTAGAGTCGAGGTACCGAAATTGAAACATGCGCCTGTTAATCTAGGGAAGCAATTGGAGGACTATCTTGTTGACCCTGATTTCGAGATCAACCGAAGGCAATATATCGCCGAGCAAGAGCTGAAGAAGAATGGCCGGGGAACCGTGAATACTACGGGTAAATCTTTCGCTACAGGATCAAAGAACGACTCGGAAAGCAAGGCAGCTGGTGGGCGCTCATTCTCAGATGCAGTCGCGCAGCCGGTGACAAAGACAGCGAAAGGACCAGATCCTGATCTGATTGATTTCTTTGATTCAATAGAACAAAATCAGCAGCCCATGTCGACACAACCTGGAGTCCAGCAACAGTCTTTTAATCCCTTTAATAATAATGCATTGTCCCCATTTCAAATGCAGACCCAACAACAACAATTCCCCTCGAATGGTCAAAATGGATTTCCTCAGCAACAAAACGGGTTTCAAACTACGAATCAATTTCTTCAGCAGCAACCATTTGCCGCAGGTTTCGGTGCCAACCAGCAGCAGCAACAGCAACAGCAACAGCAGCAGCAGCAGCAGCAACAGACCCAACCAAACCAGCAAATACAGCAACCGCACCAGGTCCAACCTAACTTCACTGGGGCTGGATTTGGAGGATATACTCAACAGCCGTCATTCCAGCCTGGCGCTCTATCTTCGATACCTTCAGAGTCTCCCGCATCCTTCCAACAACCAGGACAGCCCCAACAACTGGGAAGCCTGCAACCGATTGGCGCTCAAACTACAAATCCATTCCGTATATCTATGATGGGGACGAATCAGACGGGGATGCCAGCGCCATCTTTTCTAGCAAGTCCGCCGGTAACCTCACCACTGAATCGGCAAAATACAAACCCCTTTGCAAAATCAGTGTCGCCAGCACAACAATTCACGACATCAGACCAGTTCCAACAGCAGCAATTGCAACAGGGTCAACCAATATCCCAGGGCCAGGCGGCTGATCCCCTTACCACTATGACTACTGGGACCAATCCTTTTGCGAGAAATCTATCTGTCAATGCTGCACAGCGTCCACAAACTGCAGGTGGATTAATGCCCCAACCTACTGGAAGCACCAACCCATTCCGCCAGAGTCAATTTGTAAATACAGCAACAGGTGCAGGATGGCAAAATAATCAGCAGCCTATAGGCGGTGGTCTCGATAGTTTAGACACAGTCCCTGTGTTTCCTAGACCTGCAACACAACAGGCGTGGCAACAATAAACGTGGTTTCGATTCTCCGTATAGTATTTCGTTCTAACAGCACGAAAAGGATTTGTAGGAACGGTAGCATGGCGTTATGAGAGATGTTCTAATATCCCCGGTACTGTGAAGAAGGGAAATTGTGTGCATCGCTGGGCCTCAAATGTATAATGCGGTATTAATGGCCCAATCAGATTCGAGGGATCATATCGTTCATATTACATACAAGCAAGCTGTGGCCTACAGTATTTGAACCTCGAGTCTAATTCCTTATGTCAATTCGTGAACCTTGCCGCGCTCCTGAGTCTATCTAGGTTCGGACGGGAAGTGCTGGAATATCAATAGATATTTAGCGAGCGGAACAATGTGGAAGTCAAGTGTCTCTCACCAAGAGCAGTTAATTAGTATCAACCTACGTGGTGTTTCTGTTTCTTGCGTCAAGTTTTAAGCTTGTTTGATTCAGAGAGCTAGTGGTTTCGGGTATTAAGTATCTATATTTTTAGCCCCTTGAACAGCTGACCATGATGCCCTGCTATACAATAAACGCCCCAAACACCTCGCTATGCGTCAAAAACAAGATGCTTCTCAAAAGACATCATCATCAATCTCCACTTCCTTCTTTATCCGAACTTCAGGTTTTGCTTTGGGGCCGACTTCATCGTTGATAAACACTCCCAGGCCCGAGAATGCCTCAAACATCGTTCGGGCATAATATTCTGGTAGACTATATCCACCAGCCAAAATCCGGGTGTCGGTTTTAATTCCGTTCAACCACTCATTTTCGTACTCGTCATTGAGGACGTAGCGAGTAGGGGTGAGATTGATACCACCGAATGGATCATAGGCCTCTTCAGCTATAGGCGCGACTTTCTTCTTGAGGCCGCGGATCGAGAGTGAAGAGTCCAGAGGAAGCCCACCATTGGGATCTGAGCTCGAGTCTGTCAAATTCCTCCGCGCGGACGATTTCTTCAGTATGACTTTTTGTGCTTGCCGTGTAATAGCCGTAGGATCCTCATCCGTATTTGCGAGCCGCTCTAGCATGTCTCTCCTGCTCTTCTCCACATCCATCTTCCCCTCCTCCTGCTCTCTAATCAACTTCAATCGTCTCTGTCTCGCAGCTTCTTTCTCTGCTGTCTCCTTACGACGCTCGTAATCCGCCTCCTCAAGACCGGCGCGCTTGTTATCCTCAATCTCCTGCAAGTTCATCGCCCTATAGGCCTTCAACTTTTCCTCCGCCTGCAACTTCTCCTTCGCCATTCCATTGACTAGATCGAAGATGAGATCCTCCGTATCCTGTAGATAATCGTTGTAGTCTAGCAACGTCTCGAACTCCTCCTGCCGTCGATTGAACACCTGCCCAACTCGTTTCCGTATGTCGACTTCCCGCTCGATGCCTAAGTCCGCGAAGAATGCTGGCTTAAACCCTCGTTTCCGCAACGTTTTCCCGCACAAGGGGACAGGGCATGAGGCGGGACCCGCGGTGAAAATGCGGTCGACGCAGGTGGAGCACATCCGGTGGTAGCATTCTGGGTTGATGAGGAACTTGATGCCTTTGTTGAGGTAGCGTGTTGACTTGCAGATGGGGCACATATCATCCATAGGGTTGTCGACCAGGGCTATGGATTTGGGTGACATGATTGCGGTGTCGAGAAAGAAGATTGGGGAAGCAGAGGGGGAGCTGGAGGGAGTTGTTTGTTATTTGGAGGTGGGAGGCGCGAGGCGCAAGGCTGAAGTTCACATGCGGGTCGAGTGGCGCTAGTAAGCAGCCTTGTCTTTGAAATCCAACTTTTATACTGTAAGAAAGTATTTACAAGCAGAACGATCAAGATGGCAGACAAAGGTAGGCAGATTTTCTCGTAGTAGCTTACCAGACACCTACCTACCTTCATGATCCCGAATTTAGTTGCTATATTAACTGACCCCGCCAGAATTGACCCCCGCAGAAGAAGCTTCTCTCCGCGTAAAGGAAGCAGAAGAACAAGCCGCTCTGCCCTACAAATGGACTCAAACCATTGGAGACCTCGACATAACCGTTGAGATCGCCGGAAACCTCAAAGGCAAAGATCTGAACGTGGACATCAAGAAGAAGAAATTGGTCCTTGGAATCAAAGGCCAAGACCCCATCATCAACGTACGTCTAACCCTAAGCTACTTACACACTAGAGGCTCATACATATCTATAGGGCGACCTTCCTCACGATATCCACGTCGATGAATCAACATGGACCCTGACCTCGTCGCCCTCGGGCGTCAAAGTCCTCGAGCTGCACCTCGACAAGGTCAATAAGATGGAATGGTGGGCTCACGTCGTAACGGGCGCGCCAAAGATCGATGTCACCAAGATCACGCCGGAGAGCAGTAAACTGGGAGATTTAGATGGCGAGACAAGGGGTATGGTTGAAAAGATGATGTTTGATCAGAGGCAGAAGGAGATGGGGAAGCCGACTAGTGACGAGCAGAAGAAATTGGATTTGTTGGAGAGCTTTAAGAAGCAGGTGAGTCTTGCAACGAGGGGGAAGGGGTGTTGGGATATGGCTAATGTTGTAGTAGCATCCTGAGATGGACTTCAGTAAGGTTCAGATGAGCTAGACGGTGAGAGCGGCGTTGTGATGCTTGCGAGAATGATCGGTCAAGATATTTATCACGAGGCTGCATGAAATGCCACAAATTATTGCTTTGACGATGACCGAGCAACCTACGATGATCCCAGCGTGATCTAGCTCTATGCCTTGATTTGAGATATGATATAAAGAGAGTAAGTTCTGGGTATAAGTTTCGCTTAGTCCAAGGTCAACTTCAATCGTACAGAGACTGTGGTCGAGTGGTTCATAATGACCACAGATATGCTAGAGAATGCGCATAATTCGCCGCTGTCCGGAGGAGTACAAGCGTCTCTCTGGCTATTTTTTTTAGGCACAAGCTGTTAACTCTTATGGTTCTGATCATAGACTCATAGTTTGACTTCTTTATTTGCGCCTTGATCGCCCAATATCTCTCAGGACATGTTGCGTTGTACATTTACAATATGCCAAACCTTAGCAGTCCTATAACTTTTATGGCTCCTGATCCCAAGTCCGTGCTCCGTATTTTGTATCGTTCGTACACACCGAAGGAAACAAATTTATCGTTCACCAGCAAGACGTCGGCTCTGCACTTCTGACAGAGCCTTGCTCCCACTTAGGAAAGTCACCAAACCAACCACTCCAGCGACGGGCAGTGTCTGGAACAAAGTCCAGTTGTAGTAATACAGCAAGAAAATGCCCTCCATACTGACGATCGAGGCGAAGAACAAGCCATGGGAGATTGGAGCGGCGGAGGTTGCCTTCGAAAGATGGGAAAGGTTGGCTCCGAGATACGCCCACTGAATATTATTAGTACAATATTGTCAACATACGGCAAGGATATAAACATACTGTTCCAAGAAGAATTGGCACCGTAGCTAGCACGGCTAGAACGAAGAACAAAGAGATGACTAGAGGCGCGCTCTTTGGGTCTGCCCTGAAGATATGGTTGATCTCGCCCAACTGTCCATATCTTAGAGGTTTCTCGTATTTTGGTTGTGGAACATTAGGATCGAGCTTGACATCGAGATCAAAGGCATGGTTGCGGAATGCCTGCGAGGTGCCGAAGGAAGCAATGATGAGAGTTGCGCGAAGCGGTCGGGTAGAGGTAAGCAGTTGAATTGGGAGGTCTTTCTGGGTCTGCGATTATTAGCTTATACAGGGAGAAGTTGGCAGGCAATGGATTCGCTCACAAAGTCGATCTTGCCCTTTCCATTGTCCTTCAAGGAGAAGGGGAGGGAAGCCTCGAGTCCGGTATCCTGGTCGCGGAGGAGGAGCATGACCTGGTGTGGTCGTTTTGGCTTGCCGTCTTCTGTAGCTGTCAAGATGATTTTGGCAGTGTCCTTTTCGCCTAGTATAACGTAGTTCGACAAGGGAACATGATCGGACAATCTGCGAAGCTTCAATCAGCAAAGTTCAAGAAGCATATATGTTCTCAATTGAGTGATGCGACTTACTTGTCTTTAAAGCCACCAGCGGTTCCTTTCGCATTGACGGACACAATTGCTTCTTCAAAGTTCCATGATGAAGCGGCCTCTGCAATTCCGGTACCAAGCACCAACACCGAGGGCAACAAAGAGCGGAGGAATCTCATGGTTGAAGATATTCTTTTCGTGATTGTGAGGTTCCTGGATCGCGGCCCCCTCTGAACACATTGCGTCTGTGTCTGCGTCTGCCGGTTCGGCACAAAGTTAATCCGGTGCCGACCGACAGAGAGCAAAACATGTGACCTATGGCGTTTTGCTCGCTCCCAATATACCTCCCAAGATGTTCTCGACGCCGAGCGCCGGATGCCGGATGCCGATATGTTCCTGGCCCGGGCCGATCTCGGCATTCGGCATTCGGACCTCGCCGCCACTCGACCTACTCTTTTGAAGTTTTGAGTCCTTTCACTTATCTCTATCTCCTACAACTAACTACTATGTAGTACAACCTCCAGGGCTTTTTAATTCCTAGGCGAGGCAAAAATTGCCACTCACGCTGCTTTTACTTTACACAAACACGTCAAATACGTCAAATTAATATAGAGTTAAATTCTCAGTACTTTGTGTACTAACCATACGTAGTAATAACGGCTACATAGCGCTCGTGTATTATGTATACTAGATCCCTGATCTTAGCGTCTGTGATATCGTCCTAGGCCTTCTGTATAGCTACCCTTAGCCTTAGGTAGCTCCTGTGGACCTCAGGGTCTAAAGTAGTTAGAATGTCCTTCATTCTATCCCACAGGGCTTTAATTAGAGATAGATCTAGTGAGAATACCGGCTAGAATACTAGAATAATACTATAATAACGTACTATATAGTTAATACTATATTAGGCTATATAGCTAGGGCTACTATCCTACTAGAACTATAGACCTAGATACTAGAGTATATAGCCTAGGACTATAGGGACTGTATACACGTAGTAGGTTTCCTTCGTAATTGTCCTCTATTTCTTTTCCTAAAACAAGCTAGCTCCTTTGCTGTACTTCCCTGAAATGTAATCCTAGAACATCCATCCTATCTTCCTCTACCACCTCTACTAGACATAATCAGAGAGAAAGAGCTCTGACGTGCCTTTGAGACGTGTAGTCTACTACTTCCATCTGTGAGGACCAGGAGAAGTCCAGGACTCGTCACTCCAGAGGATACGGTCCCACTTCTCGTCGGACTAGTCAAAGTGCTCAACAGCCTAGGTAAGCCGCGTAAGGCGATTCTTCTCTAAGAGCGGGGGCTTTTTCCTCTTCACGCCCCGGACATAACCCTTAGTTACAAAGGCGCGTCAGATCGCTTTCTCTTCACACCATTCCTCCTATCCTAGGTACTATAGAACGTCTCTCCACGAGACATTACATGTAGTATTATCTATTATTGCCTATTTGACGAGTTACTTACGATACTACGGTATAAGCTTAACGTGACGTCTATAGTTATGCCTTTGAGGTGTTAGACGAGTCTTAAGAGCGTAGTTAACCTAATCGCGCGTTAATCGTAAGAATTAGAGAAGAATAGTATCGATTTCCTACCCGGCTATATAATATAATATCTAGATTTATAGCTTCTTATCTCTTATAGTCTCTTTACTTAAAAACTTTAGATAAGGCACGTGCTATGTCTCTGGCTCTAGCGTGTGAGGATCTCTATATCGTGAAGCTATAGAGTTTAGAAGACAAAGGATTAAAGCTTCTTTATAGTAGCGTGACTTTACTACTATAAGGTGCCTTTTAGAACATCTAATTAGGTGGTGCCACTATGTCATGTGTGGGTTTGAAGCTAAATTAGGCCTCGCCTAGGAATTAAAAGGCCCTAGAGGTTGTACGGAAGGGGGTTCTAAGTGGGACTCGGCCACCCCCTACTTTCTGTCATATTCTATCGCTATATTAGGAACTAAATCTATTACTACTTTATCTATCCTACTAGCTAGATGGCCCTCCTTTTCTTAATCTGACCTTTTCTAGCCTTTCTAGTATTATATCTACAAACTTGTTAATTAACTTAATAGTGATTTCTGTCTTCTAGATTTCTAGTATTATAGTCTTTAACTCTAATAAGTTCTAGCTACTAGATGGGTTTCTATTCCTAAGCTTCTACTTTAAGACTCTTTAGATATTCTTAATAGGATTAAGGTCTAAAGAATAAGAAGGCTAATTAATAGAATAGATATAAAATTCTAAGCGTATAGAGTTACAAAAACTATAGTTCTTTTAAGTATCTTTCTTTCTATAAACCTAGCTATTATCTTTAACGTAGAAGAAGTCTCTAGGTGTCTTAAAGATCTCTTTTAAAGGCCCTCTTAAGATCTATTCTACGTACTTCTACTATGTAAAGCCTTTACCTTCCCCTTTATAAGAGATAAAGTATAAGTCTAACTTAAACCTATAACTAATACACGCCTAGGCTATAATAGACTTATAGCTAGAATAGAACGTAAATTAGATATAGTCTAGCCTCCTTCTCTCTTCACGTTTACGTAGAAGTTTCCGTCGTCGTAAAAGATCTATATAAGTAATCGTCTCGTCTATAAATCTGCCCTTCCGCTAGTATTCCTTCTTCTTATCCTAATACTTAATTAAGAAGCTCTAGCGTTTAAGCTTATTAGTCTTAGATATAAACGACTTATAGTCTAGCGAGTAGTAATAGTATCCGTAGCGTGTAAAAGCTATAAGAAGCGTATTATTATAGTAATCTAAGTAGAAGTGTTCGTAGATCTATTAGAGGTTATAATATCGCCGGTCGTAATAGCCCGTAAACTAGTTAATAATCTCTTAGACTTACTCCTTAGAGACTTTATACTTTACGCCGGGTGGCTTTTAGATACGGTCTAGTTTTTTAAGCTAGGATTAAGTAGTTGTTCGTGAGATATTAAGGAGTTTAGTAGCGTGGCGTTAAGAATAGCTAGTACTAACAAGAGTCTTAAAGCGTACACGTCGTGAAGTATTATTCCAAGCCATAGTATTAGTTAGTTAGTTAGTATAAGTGCGAATAGCCTCAAATTTATAGAGTAAAGCGGCGAGTTCTATGAGTTTCTACGAGCTGACCGCCATACAGGGGGTGGCCGAGTCCCACTTGGAACCCCCTTCCGTACCCTGGACCCGTGATAATCACGTGATCTCGATCAGGCCACGTGATTGCCCCTAGGTGTAGTAAAGAAGCCTTATAGTTAATGCTATTAAAGGTTTTATAGCTAGGCCAGTAATAGCTTTAGGGTCTTAAAGCTTATAGAAGTCTATTTGTAATATAGAATCCTATAGAAGCTTCTAGATACTATAATATTAGAAGCTTAAAACCTAGTATCTAGACTATAGCTATACCTATAGTCTAGACACACTCTTAGTATATATATTAAAGCCATTAGAGTACTTTTTATATACTCTAGTCCTCTATATATATAGTCTATTTATAGTATACACGTGACCTTGTCTAAATCACGTGTTACCCTACCCGAAAACCCGGGGTAATCTAGGGGTAATTTAGGTAGGATCGGATGACTAGCCTACCCCACTAGATCGGATTAGGTCACTACCCTACCCAATCCTACCCAATGAACACACTGAGGTCCTGTTCCTGGGTCCCCTTATACAGCCTATCGCGTGTCTTAGCGAGAGTAGCTACGCTTGAACCAAAGAGAGATTCGAGCCCTCGAGTCTCCGAGATCTCCAGTCTTCAACTCTTTGAGGGACATTCCTTTTAAGAAAAGAGAAACATCTACAACAAAGGCTCTATCATGGATGGACGTCCGCGTGACCGGCTTTGCCGCCTGCACCCCGTTGCCCACTATAGCTCACTTTCGTTGGAACGGCACTCCTACTTGAAGCTTCCATTCGTAGGAAATGCAACAAGTCAAGCCGCTTCTTGCAGGTGACTTCGTCACAAGTTACATACTCCGCCACCTGATGACGCTAGGCGGAAACGCACGAGCATCAATTTCTCGCCCTTTCCTTCTCATTCCCAACAACAACACGATATGCCGCATATCGTATACCGTATCTACGATTCGAATTGAGACCATCACAGCCATCTACGAGCACTCCCTGTCGAATACTTGCACGAGCAGGTTCCATGACGAGTGGGGACAGATCATGACGTTGCTCGAACACCATCCCCACCCGAGTTCCGTCGACGGCAACAAGTCGCAGAAACCACTTCAAACATGGAGAATCATAGGACTAGCTTCTGTTGTAGTATGGGGTATGGTCAATCTGGTGACGAACCCTCTGGCTGGACCTCGCGATGGGTTGACGGAGCAGGAGAGGGAGGAACAGGGGAGGGAGGAACAGGAGAGGATGGCAGAGATGCGGCAGACCTTGGCTTTGAAAATGAAGAAGGCTAAGACCATGGACAAATGGCAGGAGGCCGCGAAGGAGCTCGATATTCTCGAAGACAACGAAACCTGGAAACAAGACTCGACGTCCTCCGAATTCGACGCTTCCTTGATTGAAGCACGGCTGAAGCAACTCGATGATGCAAGGGCCAAGGACGATATCAAGCTCATGATGAATCTGGTTCGGACGGCACTGGCGAGAGATCTCGGTGGAATGGGCAGCATTCGACTCTACAAGCACTCGCATATTGGCACGAAGGACTTGATTGAACGATACATTGATTCGACTCTCGATACGATACGTGCCATTGTGGGAATGAGAAAGGACGCTCTCCCGGGCGGGCTAGAGACGAAGGATATTCTAGAGCAAGTTGTCTATGCGAGACAGGCCTTTGGAAGAAGCGCGTTGCTACTCAGTGGAGGAGCCACATTTGGCATGAACCATGTTGGAGTTCTGAAGGCGTTATTCGAAGCCAATTTACTACCGAGAATCATCTCTGGCGCTTCAGCAGGGAGCATCGTTTGCGCAGTTTTGTGTACGCGAGTCGATGAAGAAATACCGAATGTCCTAAGATCGTTCCCCCATGGAGATCTAGCAGTGTTCGAAGGAGTCGGAAACGAAGATGGCATCCTCGAGCGAGTGCGACGACTATTGACGCAAGGATCGTGGATTGAGATCAAGCATCTGACTCGAGTGATGCGAGAATTACTGGGAGACATGACTTTCCAGGAAGCTTATAATCGAACGAGAAGGATTCTCAACATCTGCGTCTCTACGGCGTCAGTCTACGAATTGCCTCGTCTACTCAACTACGTTACATCTCCGAACGTCATGATTTGGTCTGCCGTTGCTGCTTCATGTTCAGTTCCTCTCCTCTTCTCAGCAGCGCAGCTTCTTGTCAAGAACCCTTTGACAGGGGAGCATACTCCCTGGAATCCGACGCCACAGCATTGGATCGATGGTAGCGTCGACAACGACCTCCCAATGACTCGGCTTGCTGAAATGTTTAATGTCAACCACTTCATCGTTTCTCAAGTCAATCCTCACGTTGTCCCCTTCTTGGAAAAGGATGATGTGGCGATCACTAAGGACACTCAATCGGATAATCATGGTCCAGGATGGGTCTACACCCTTACTAATCTTGCCAAAGGTGAAGCGCTACATCGTATGCACGTCCTGGCTGAGCTCGGGTTATTCCCTAATCAAGTCACCAAGGCCAGATCTATCCTCAGTCAGAAGTACTCGGGAGACATAACTATTCTACCACGAATCGATTACAAAGACTTTCCGCGAATGTTGAAGAACCCAACTACCGAGTTCATGTTGCAAGCATGCCTCAGTGGAGAACGAGCGACTTGGCCGAAGCTTAGTATGATTCGGAATCACTGTGCAGTAGAACTAGAGTTGGACGCCGCTGTCCAAAAGCTTCGTGCAAGGGTTGTGTTCAGCCCAAGCCAGGCCGATCTTCGAAGAATGACTACCAGTAGAGGCCAGCATGCGACGCCCAGCAGAAGGAGAGACAGTAGTAGCAATATTCAAACCCTAAAGACCATCAAAATGGAACCGGATGAACCCAACGCAAGAAAGAGCACCTCCAGACCACGGCTCAAGGCCTCGAAATCCCATTGGAACATCAATCCAGAGAATTTACCAGAAAGAGAAGGCCCTCGCACAGCCGTGGTCCAGAGTACTAGAGTAGATCCTTTCAGCCTCATACCCGAATTTCCCTCAGCTTCCGAGACTGCTTTCTCTCCGCTTAGTTCACATGCAGATATCGACACCGTGACCGAAGAAAGCAGCCTAGAAAGCGAACAAGTAAAGACGTATGATGGCTCTAAGGAAGAGGATATTAGACCCGACGAAATTGCTCCCTTCTCGAATTAACCTATGACTTCGAGAGCCGACCACGTTCTTGCTGCCTCGCCACTATCGACGAGACCTAATATGAGTCTTGTCATGTCTCCGACGTCTGAGCCGAGCGAAATAGAGTTATTTCATCCGAAGGATCCTGCGAGGCATTGAACACCGGATAATGGTCACTCACTTGTGTTTTGAGAGTCCTCTTAGGGTTTCGAACATACTCTTACATTTCGGTTGAGATATGTAATACTGTCCTTAAGCCAAATACCGGCTCAGATCGTATCCTCGACAACTCTTAGAAAACGCCTTAGTTCATAGCACCCCTATTTTAGGATTAGGGGAGCAATATACATTTATACCACCGGCACATACACACTTCATCCTTTGCAACCTTTACAGTTTTTGACGTTTGCATATATATTGAATTTTAACTGGCCGTTTTGAGAGCATGTGAATTTGTGCGTGGTATGCATAGACAACGACGATTATTTTTTCCCATGGTAGATATATGGGGTATCAACAATTTTTAAGCATCTTTAGCAATGAGAACAGCTATGAGGACATGAATTACGTCACTGTGCTTGGGGTTGAAGTGCCCACGCAAAGGGGAAATATTGGAGGATGGGTTAGAGAGATATGGATAGAGAATGGATATTGATCAAATGATGCTGTTTAAATATGCCCTCTTTTCTGTGCCATGTTAATCCCTTCCTCATGTCAGCAGAATTTATAACTCAGCCAGTACGCTAGTGAAGAAATGTAAAATACAACACTCTTTCTCGTCGCCTATCGCTTAAGAGGTTAAAGTAAGGAGCCACAACCCCTTCCTCTCCAAACTTCTTAACCCAACAATTCACCTCGCCTTCTCAACTGCGCTAATCTACACCCCCAGAAATTCCTCTCACTCTCCGCATTCTGTCTCTAATTCGTCTGCTTCCCTGCACACAATCAGGGCACATCTTATACCGTATCGTCGTCGACTCATACATCCAAGGACACCATCTCACAGGGTCGAGGGAAGGATAGAAGTTCATGTATGCACGGCGGAGGATTTCTGGCACGGGGATGTAGTGGCTGTAGTGGGCGTAGTGGAGTATGAGTTGTTTACACATTTGATGGGCGTGAGGGAAAGGAAGTGGATGGGATCGGTAGTCGAGACCTCCTCTCGAGATACCTGGCAGAATGGGGATCTCGATGTGAAAGGTGGTTCGATAAGTGGACCAAGACGAGATCCAGCGTACTTCCCCGATCCGTTTGCCATTATGGCTGTGTCTATTGCGCCTGTTCGTAACTGTTCTAAGTACAGGGAGACACGTGGTGTGGACAATGGCTTTCACAAAGCCATTGTCTTCCCAGACCACAAAGAAGAATTCCCGTGTTTAAAAACGCCCCACGGCATCACGAATGAACAACAGCAGAGCCCTTGATTTTCTCTCCAACGAAATGCATGAAAGTTACAGCGATACGATTGTTGTATAAACACATGCATTAATTGGCGTTGTTTGGAGAAATGCCTAGATCTGTGCTGTAACGTGGAAATCTAGCGTAAACTTCAGTAAAATCTAACGCAATGGTCTATGGCCAAGATCTAACCAGCAAATTGCGCCTTATCCCAAGCGTAAATAGACGCGAAATGTCGAGAAGAACCATGTAGGATGAGGTACCAGATCCCCTGAACAGCCACCAAAACATACAAAACCACAACACCACCACCACCACTTGTACAACCCGCCTCCCATCTAGTCCTCCCTACCGCCTTCCCCAAAGCCTCCCATTAGTCATCCCTTCCCCTCATCCCCTAACCCTCCCATCCCCAAAGAAACAACAACAACGTCTCTTCCTCCCCAAATAACTCTCCACCACACATCCCTCACACCATCCATGTCTGGTAACATCGACTTCTACACAGTTGGCGCAGTTCTCGGGGTGGATCTTATGTTTTGAGGCGTATTTGCAGTGGGATATGCGAGTCTCGTTGTCGTTGCAGAAGGTGTAATGATAGCGGCGGATTGTGCACATTGTCTTTCTGGATAGGGGGAAATTGAGTGGGTTTGGTGGGATTAAGAGGTGGTATGGGAAGGGAATGGGGACGAGACATGGTGATGAGATGAGATGTATTGCGAGATATCATTCTGTTGTTGTCGAGGTTCTTTGTTCGCTGTTCTGCTTTCGGGCAGTGATTACGAGCTTTCGCGAGTTTGTCTCGGATGAGAGGGTCGAATTCTCATTTGAAATATCTCTTAAAAACATAACGCTAGTCTTTCACATAGATAATATATATAATCCGTGTCGTAGTTCGAATGTCTCCCCTGCACTTCTCGATTGCACTCAAGTTTAGCTTATGACCGCATCAGGAAATCTAAGCGAGACGATGTCTTCGATGGTTTACACGACAAGGAGCGCGGCTGCAACATCAACCTCGATCGTAAAATCTAGCTACACGATTCTGCTATTCCTGGACCTTACCATCTGATCAGGAGCGCCAGCAGGAGTCTTATGATAGAAGGTGACGACTTTATCCCTTCCAGGCTATTCACCGCATTAGCCAACAACGTAATAAAATACTACCAGCATTTTTATTGGCAAACAATTTCACCAAGAACTGCCGACCTTCATGGGTGCTACCCCCTAGCTTGCTTCGTCAAATTAATAGCTTGCCGACGACTCTGCTATGTCACGTACTAATAAATCTAAATCTCCTGTAGTAGGGAGGAGTAGAGATCTCCTTCATTTCAGGGGGACTGTTAATCTAACGTTGAGTTCTAGGACTTGCCCAGTAATTAGGCTCCTACACATACCCGTAGATTGAGCACTGGATAGATCACCAGAGACTAGGGCGTCAAAATTGGAACTGTGCACATATAAACACTCGCGTCCCATCTACAAACCCACTGACATAAAAGTTGTTCCATTTCCATCAGAACTTAAAGACAATCAAACAATCAATATGCTGTCATCTTCCTTCCTCGTGCTCGCACTCGCAGCGGCCGGCCTCGCGCAGGTTATGCCCGAGGGTTACCGCAAGGTGATAATGACTTCGATGGTGGACAAGAAGTTTGTGATTGTAGCAAAAGCACCAGTCAAGGCTGGCACCACCCTAATTGTGTTGGTCTTCCTGCGCCATTCTTGTTTCATTCTGGGTTCGAGTGATTGAAGACGCTGACATGAAGACTCCAAACGTTGTAGCCAGACCCGAAATGATAAGCCAGAACAACACTGGTATCTCAAAGATGGCAGCAGCACAATCCAGCTGGCAGACACGACCCTTTGCCTAGACGGGGGCCCCAAAGGTGAGCATCGATTTAAATCCTACTGTTGTGTGGCATCATTAAGTCTAACACTATACAAACAGCCAACTGGAGGGATATGGGCAGCATTTACGTGAAAGATTGCTCCGAAACTGAAGTTGCCCAAAAATGGAACGTCATGGCGGATGGGCGTATCGCGCTCGAGGCGTCGAACTCAAGTAGGTTTCGAAAAGTATGCCTAATGATATTATGAAGCTGATACACGGAATAGAGGAGTGCATTGATCTCCAATACATGAGGGCGACGAATAACAACCCAGTTGGTCTCTATGCCTGTGCCGGTTTGGGAAACACGGGGGCGAAGGATGCGGGTATCAACTGGCCACTCGTTAACGTCACAACCTTTTAATGCCACAGTTTGGCATTCAAAAATGCATGAGAAGCATGGAGACTTACTGTATATATCAATTGCACAGAAAGATACCTAACCAAGGACGCCACATACTAGTAGTCATCGGCTATGACGAGGAAACTGTACATAGCCTTCTAAGTGCATATTCTGCGATGAATTGAGTAATTTGCGACATTATCGTCCAATTTCATGGCCTTTTGGACTCAAGAGCCAACGCAGCACGTTCGAGAAACCCGTTACAGTCCTTGATCTGTTTCAAGATGCCGCCAGAGTCGCCTTTCTTGCTGACCTTAGAGATAATCTGCTTGAGAAGAATTTCAACCCCTCTAATTTCGGATCTACTAGGTGCTTCCGTAGCCGACTTTCCGGCGCGGCCTCGTTCAACGGCCAATTCGATATCATGTGCTGCGATGTTGAGTGCATCATGTTCCTGCAACAAATCAGTAACAATGATTCGGGGGCTGGAAGTATGTCTGTCGTAAAGACTGAAACGTACCTGTGACTTCGTTGTCTCATTCTCATGATTGATTCTGACTTCGTCTATGCGTAGAGCTACTTGTTCTCGCTCTGCTCGAACTCGGAGGATCTCCCCCCGTAAATCTAATTTATTCTTTTGCTCTGCACGTACCCCTTTTCCAAGTGAGTAGCCGTAATCAAGGTTAGTCGTCTGAGAAGTGTTAGTGGGAGGCCCGCAGGATAGGCAAGGAGACTAACGTGTGAAAGAAGTCTCGATTTCAATTCCTCCTTGAACGAGATGAAAGCACGACGTTTAACCGTATACTCTCGTCTTGATAAGGGGTCCTCAGCATTTTCCTCCCCCTCTAAAAGCGTTGCAAGGGAACTGTCCAGGATTTCATGGCACATTCCACTCAGAACATCTATTGCATTGACGCCAGGTCGTTCTGCGTTTGGAACATCCTCGTTGAGAATCCTTGCAATTGGGTTTTCCTCATCATATTGAAGTCTCTTGGAAAGGCGATATGCAACCACTGGAATCACGGTGGCACTTCGAGATTTGGCTTTCTTCGCTAGCTTCTTCTTCCCTCGCCTGTCCCCCTTGTTTTTCGTCTTTGTGTGAGGCTCATCGACGGATCCCGTCACTGTCTTCCTTTTTCCTCTGCGAGGGACGGATGGATTAAGATCCACTGACATGGGTTTGTCAAGATCTGGAGAAGTTGCAGCATGACGAGAAATCCGCTGGCCCCGAATCTTCTTCAAAGCAATAGCGGCTTGTATGTCATCAATTTCCTCAGCTTCTTCTGGATCATGGTCGCTGGAATCGTTACTTTCTTGGTCATGCACGAGGATTGACCGTCTCGATCGGGTAGCCACTGCTGGTTCTTCTGAACGCTCAATGGACCTATTTGAAGAAAGTTCGTCGACGTAGCCCCGTGAATCTGAGGTGGGAGATAACTGCCTGGTCTCCTCATCGACCGCAATAGGGGTTGGGCTTGCTGCAACCTCGCCTCTTTTGCGCTTCCTACGAGAGATGGGAGTCCCCGAGTTGCCCTTTAATGGCGTGTCATCTTGCATGCCCTGGAGTTTCGAGCTCGTTGTTAGAGTGGAGATGATTTGGGCTCTGTGACCACTGCCGGGCGCATCCCTTGGGCTTTCTGTGACCTCTTCCTGCGTTATATTGATCAAAGTAGATGGTTCGTTTCCCAAGTCTGGCTGAGTACCGCGTACGCTTGGTGAAGGGGTTCGCACAATCGTAAAATCTTGTGGAACTTCTGCAACAGGCTCTATAGGCCCTGCAGGCTCCTCTGGAACGAGCGTATACACATCGGGTATGGACGGTTCTTTTTGGGACGATCTTGTGATCCGAGTTGAGGAAGGTGTATCGCTGTCTAGTTTCCTCCTTTTCGCCGAGGTATTGGCATCAATTAGTCCGACCTTGGTCATGATGGGACGGAGCGATGAAGGTTCAGGCCCTTGAATTAATTGGGCTTGGCTGCGAGTAGTTGGCGTATTTCGTCTGGTGGATGGAGGATCCTCGTCTTGAGGAAGCGGTAATGGAGGAGACGCTGCTTCCGCCGAAACTGCTAGAGGAGGAACAGGGAATGCAAGTCCAAAATCGACATCTTTTACTTGTCGCCTCCTATTGTGAATGTTGTCAGTGTCCCGTGGTGGTGGAGAGGAGGAAATGGTTGTTTAATCGAAGTGCTTACTGGCTCCCACGCAGTCGCTGCTGCATACGCTCCTCGCGAGCTATAGATGTCAGCTATACATAGTATCAGATAGACATTTGGCACTTACTCAGGTCCATCTTGCCGACGTCGGGGTATATTTGTCGTTGTTGTCGATATCGATATCGTAGTCAATTGAAGTAAGAAGTCTCGAAGTAGTCTAGTCGCGTCTTGAAGTGTTGGACGCGTTAGCTCACAAGAGAGCAGTGGTCATGTGACTAATTTTTGGTGGCACGACCTCGGGAGTAGGAGTTGAACTGGGGTATTGCCTGTTGGTCAGTGCACTACTCGGGTAAAGTATGTTTTATTGACCTCCTCAGCACACCACTGACCAAAATCATTTTTCATACAACGTTGTACACACTTAACTGTAACATGGTATCAATGTGATATTAACCCACATATCCAATTGCCGTTGTCAATGAAAACACAAACAGCGTCGGCCGATGCTGGGATTACGTCAAGATATATGCATTCCGAAGCGAGAGCTCGCTTCACCTCTTGGTGTGGCTGAAACATATTGCATGGTTCCCCGCCGCGTCCAACGACATCTTGATCAGAAACACATTGAAAGTTGGTCTCCAACGACGAGGCTATACTCGGAATCATCAATAATCCAGATACCATGGATTACCTGTCAACCATCGCAAATTCAGCGTTACAGAGAAAGGACAAGATGGCCGGCCATCCATCCAACCCCAAGAAGGCAAATCCTTTGACCTACCCGAAAAGTGCTGAGCCATTCAGCCCAGAGCTCTTCCGTCATCCCACATCAGAGTATCGAGGATGTCCTTTATGGGCCTGGAACACGAAGCTGGAAAAGGGGCAACTGCTTCGACAAATCGACAATTTCGCCGAGATGGGACTCGGAGGTTTCCACATTCATGTCCGAATAGGGTTGGACACGGAGTACCTGGGCACCGAGTTCATGGATCTTGTCAAAGAGTGTGTCGATTATGCGGAATCCAAAAATCTGATGGCCTGCCTGTAAGTCATTCTCGCATGTTGATCTACAAGACTCAATTTTTCTAGCTATGATGAAGATCGATGGCCGTCTGGAGCTGCTGGGGGCCTCGTAGTCAAGAAGTACCCGGAACACAAGGGAAAGCATCTACTGTTCACCCCTCATCCTTATGGAACCGTGCCGCTTCTTCCAGACGGGGGACCTTCTTCAGCACGTGGCACCCGAAGTGAGAATGGCCATCTCCTGGCGAGATATAATATCGCGCTAGACGAGAATGGATGTCTAAAATCGAGCCGGATCTTAGAGGAAGAAGAGACCGGCAACAATGTCTGGTACGTTTATGAGGAGTCAAATCCTGGTTCCCCGTGGTACAACGATCAAACGTATGTCGATTCTCTTAGTGAGGAGGCAATAGGAAAATTCATCGAGATGACCCACGAAGTTTATAAAGCAAACGTCGGAGATAGGTTCGGCTCAGTTGTCCCCTGCATATTCACAGACGAGCCCCAATTTGCCACCAAGACAAAACTCTCCAACCCAAGAGCAGCAGAGGACGTGTTCATGCCGTGGACACCTGACTTGCCGAAGACTTTCAAGAAAGAGTACTCTACAGATCTCATCAAGGACATTCCTCAATTAGTGTGGGATCTTCCAGATGGAGATCCAAGTACTGCACGTTACCGTTTCCATGATCACGTTTGCGAAAGATTCGCCACGTCGTTCATGGACCAAATTGCGAAATGGTGCAAGAAGAATGGAATAATGTTGAACGGGCACATGATGGAAGAACCGACACTTCAATCACAAACCTCGGCCATTGGGGAGGCCATGCGTTGTTACAGAAACATGGAGATGCCTGGTATGGACTTACTATGTGATTTCACCGAATACAATACCGCAAAGCAGGTTGCTAGCGTGGCTCGTCAGAATGGGCTACGAGGCGCTATGTGTGAGATTTACGGCGTCACACACTGGACTTTCACATTTCAGGACCATAAAGGGTGCGGTGACTGGCAAGCAGCTCTTGGAATAACTTTCCGTGTGCAGCACTTAACCTGGTTGAGCATGTCTGGTGAAGGTAAAAGAGACTATCCGGCTTCGATCGGATATCAAAGTCCATGGTATAAAGAGTACGGGCATGTCGAAGATCATTTTGCACGAGTCGGCGTTGTGATGACCCGCGGCAAGGCTGTCACGGAGGTGGCGGTAATTCATCCTATTGAGAGTTACTGGATGGCATATGGCCCCGATGGTAGCGGCAATGAACGTGAAGAGCGAGACAGTGCATTTGGAGATCTGACGCAATGGTTGCTGCATGCCCTCATAGACTTTGACTTCATTGCCGAAAGCTTACTCCCTGGGCAGGTCGCGAGCAAAGCCAGTGGGAAGAAATTGAAGGTTGGAGCTTGCGAG
The DNA here is from genome assembly GCA_019669835.1 of Amylocarpus encephaloides. Taxonomy (NCBI): domain Eukaryota; kingdom Fungi; phylum Ascomycota; class Leotiomycetes; order Helotiales; genus Amylocarpus; species Amylocarpus encephaloides. Next base: position 31,787 of record MU251649.1, read on the forward strand.
TATAGTGTTGTTGTTGTTCCGAATCTCCGCACAATCCGATCAACAACACTTAAAGTCCTTCGAGACTTCTCCAAAGCTGGAGGGAAGGTCATATTTGCTGGGAGTTCGCCAGACCTTGTAGATGCACAAGTACCAGCTAGTAACCCCACGGTGAAAAATAGCCAGAGCATTTTCTGGAACCAGCAGAACATCCTATCAGCTTTGGATCAATATCGAGATATTCGAATCTTCACCGACCAAGGAACGCCAGTGGATAATATGTTATACCAAATGCGTGAAGAAGGCAATATTCGCTTTGTTTTCGTTGTCAACAGGGACAGATGGAGTCCTGTACAATCCGTTATTAAGCTTAAGGGAAATTGGAACATAGAAGAGCTGAACACGATCACCGGCGTCGAATCCAATCTAGTCAGTGCTTTTGTGGATGGTTGGACCACATTCCCTTATAGGTTCGAAGGTTGTGCTAGTCTGATTATTCGGCTTTCTCCTTCATCAACCAAGGAGGCCAGCCCGCGAACAGCAGTAACACTATTGGCACCACAGCCAAAGAATGAAGTTCAAGATACGGATTTGACGCTTGAAAGCTTGGAACTATCAGAGCCGAATGTTCTGCTCTTGGACTACGCCGAATACAAAGTCGACGACCAAGATTGGATACAAGCTGAGGAGGTTCTCCGCATCGACAATATCCTCCGTGACCGATTTCACATACCCCGTAAAGGCTCTGCTTGGAAACAACCTTGGTCCGTACCACCAGAGGATCGAGTAGCCAAATGTGATCTTTCTCTGCGCTTCACGTTTGAGTCGTCTTTCGACATCCTTGAATTTACCAGTCTTGCCCTCGAAGATGCTACCAAAATCAAAGTCACTATCAACGACTATCCCATCGATTCCAGCGACACAGAACGCCCCTACTGGGTGGACGAGGCCATTACTACGTTGGAGATTCCCCAAAACATAATAAAGAACGGCCAAAACACTCTTGTCCTTTCTATGTCTTATGGACTTCTCACCAATCTCGAGAGAATATATCTACTCGGCGCCTTTGCTGTATCACTTAGCGGCCGGACGGGTGTTTTGAAGCGTCTGCATCCGGGACTCTTGACTTGGGGCAATATCGCGGACCAAGGCTTCCCATTCTACGTCGGCAATGTTACCTATAATTGCAGCTTTATAATCCCGTCGGTAGCCTCATGGGCCAAAACCAGCACTACGCTTCGTGTGCCAAATTTTAGCAGTCCTGTTCTGACAGTCGCCACTATAACCACGAGAACGAGGATCGGGACCATCGCATTCCAACCTCGAACCTTATCACTTGGATCGCTTCCTCCGGGGGAGCATCAGATAGCTATCACTGCATATGGCAACCGATACAACAGCTTCGGTCACATCCATGTACCTGGGTATATTAACTTATGTTGGCCCGATATGTGGAGAAGTAAGTGGCCCCTTTCTATTTTTGTTCTCGAAATCTTCTAGAATCTTTACCATTTATAGCATTACGCTAATAACTCATTGTAGCGGGAGGAGACTGGTGGACTGAGGCTTATGCTCTTCGAGTGGTTGGAGTGATAGATTGCCCCATCATCGAAACCACTGCGGCGTCTGAAAACGATGCCACTGAATCTAAACAGGATGAGGACGGTTGGGTGGTCGTCAAGACTAACGACTAAATAGATCAGCAGGTCTGTAAACCAACTCGTAGCTGGGTGGTCTGCCTAGCCTCGGGCGGACTCCAACTGGAAACTACTTGCATATTAGTTCGTGTAGGATACATTTATCTAGAGAGACATATAGTTCGCATATATGGTGTTTATACATGGCAAGGCGGGTCATTATTTCCAAGCATTAGCTTAGTAGAAACAATCCCGTTTTCCAATTCGCCGAGCAAGATCATGGGTTCTTACATGTTGCCAACACGGATAGGACATTTTCACGGTGTACCCGTAACGTGAGGCTTCTGGAAGGTTGCACAACTATCCCCGTTGTAACTCTTTGATGCAAGGTGCCGAGATAAAGGCCCCAATGACATATCCAATTGGATCCTGTCAATATACTCTTATCATGTTTCCTCTACTTCACGTTTCACTATAGCAATCGGCTATCATTCACGTCAAGAGTGTTTTCCTCGAGTGGTTTCCTCGTGCCTTTTACAGAGTCCGCACCCGCAAGCGTTTATATAACATTCTAACCAAACAAGAGTCCTAGTGATCAAGGGAAAGGCACGGCCAGAACTTCTATGCCCTAGTGTATGTGAAACGTCTTCTGTGGTCACTCACTCATCAGCAGGCGGCAAATATCTACTTGGCGCGGATGCTGTCGTACTAGTCTTTCATCGAGTCCTCTCACACTACCCCTATCCAACCCCTTTCCCTTCTACAACCATATTCTCTCAGAGCACAGTCTTCTCATGACCAACTAAGTTAAACGCAGGATGATCTCACCGATGGCTTCCAGCAAAACCGAAGCTGTGAAGGTTGAGCAACCAAGTACTGTCGCCATCCCCGAAGAACTTCAACTCGGTACCGTGCTAGTGGTAGGTGGTTGTGGATTCCTCGGCCACCATGTCGTCAAATTCCTCCTCGCGGAGCCAACCTGCACCGCAGTCGTAGTTATGTCCCGTTCACCTTTCCAAAATCGCTTCGAGGGTGTAACTCACCATATTGGCGACATCACCAAGCTATCTCACGTCAAGCATGTCATCAGCCAAGTCAAGCCAAAGGTGATAATCGATACAGCCTCACCACACGCTTACAGCGATCATGAACACGCTCACGACAACTTCACTGTTAACGTTGATGGAGTTCAGCATCTTCTTGATGTTGCTGCTAAGGTTGGAACCGTTAAGGCTTTTGTCTATACGTCTTCTGGGCCTATTATCGCGGGTAGTGGTGGTGGCTATGATCATGCTGATGAGACTACGCCGACGCTTGCAGTTACGAAGAAGGGAGATCCTTATCACGTTGCTAAGGCTTTGGGAGACAAGCTTACGCTAGAGGCTAATGGTAAGAATGGTAAGTTGGGAGCAAAGACGGGGTGATATATCTCAGTCCCAACTCTCAGTCCCAGCTCTCAGTCCCAGCTTTCATAATTCAAAAGGATCAGCTCTAGCTCTGGAATGGTTCTAGCTAACAACCAGCAGGTATCCTCACGGCCTGCATCCGCCCTACCGCGCTCTACGGCGAAGGAGACACCCAAATGGTCGGTCCCGTCATTAAAGTCATCGAGGACGGTCAGACTAACATATGGATGGGGTACAACGATGTTCACATGGACGTTGTCTACGTGGGCCACGTTGCCAAAGCTGAAGTTCTAGCTGCTCTTGGCCTTCTCCGGCGTCATGTTGATAAGACTGCGCCGAAGATTGATGGTGAGGCGTTCAATATTACCGATGATGAGACTTGCCCGCCATGGACGTTCTTTCGGAAGTATTGGATGCTAGCGGGGGATAAGACAAGTTTGAGTGGGGTCTGGATGATTCCTCCGTTTGTGGTGCTTTTGATGGCGAATGCTGCTGAGGTATGTATTTATTACTTCCCCTTACTCTGGTAGATTTTGTCTTTTTATTGTTGTCATGTTACGCTAAGTTTCGTGGCTGGTTCATATCTTCTTGCTTTCTCAAGGAGCAATGGGAATAATCTTTCTGCGCATTAATTAACCTTGAACAAAAACCATTCCCTTCCTTCCACACTAGCAAAGTACAAGATCCATGTTCTCACAGTGTGAGGACTCGACTTATTCTACTATCCTCAGGTGGATTTCAACAATCTCGTGTTTTCCAGGTTAATGAAGGAGTAAAAATCATACTAACTACCTACCATAGTGGTTCACCTGGGCAACAAGCATGGGCAAAGCCCGCCCCAAAATCCTCAAACTCGAACGCATGGAATTCGTCCTCTTCACCCGCACCTACAACATCAACAAAGCCCGAACTCTCCTCGGTTTCCAACCCTGGGTCGACCAACCCTACCAAAATCAAGATGAGGCCATCAAGGGCGCCGTGGATTGGTACCTTCAACCTGATGTTCACGGCCCAGTAGTCCTCCAGCGCGTATCGCAATGGCCCGAGACCCCTTTCCGACTCATTTCTGATACCGGTGCGAAGGCAAAGCTGGGATTACCGCAAGATCACTATTGCATCACGAATGCGAGAATCATGGCATCAACGCATAACACAATCTTTCGAGCTTTGAATGCGATTTGGTATCAAGCCCTGGATATCACCGCAGGAAGTCAAGATTCGGCGGACTTTCTGGCCTACTGTAGCATCGTATTTGAGTTCATGCACCATCACCATGTCATGGAAGAAAAATATTACTTCCCCGACATTGAAAAAGTCACAGGTATCCCCGGCTTGATGGACACTAATATCCAGCAACATGAAAAGCTCGATATCATGGTCCATGGCTTGACAAAGTACACTGAGGCTACGAGCAAGGATGCTTACAATGGCTATGAACTCTTAAAATTGATTGAAGAATTGGCGATACCGTATGAGGAACACATGCACGCCGAGATCCAAACAATCCTCGACTTACACACCAAAATCGCATCTGCAGATCTCGCGAATATCGATAAGCTCATGCGCATTCAAGCAGAGAAATACAGCGATATTTTCAAGTATGTCCCCTCCCCTTTCCAACCCTCGCCTAAACTAACAATCCCCAGAATCGGGCCCCTCTACTTCGGCTGCCAAGACACTCACTTCTCCATCGACGAGCAACACTCCTACTATCCGCACGTCAACCCCGCTTCTATATCATTCATTAATCACGTTCTAGCGCGTCGGCATAAGGCGTTGTGGCGTTTTTGCCCGAGTGACATGTTTGGTCAGCCCAGGCCTTTGCCGGAGACGGGCAAGGATCCTGTTAAGGCCGAGGGGAAGCCTAAGGCGATAGGTGAGATGGTCATTGGAAAGAGTCAGTGGGGTAAGATTGCTTTGCTGTTGATGTCACTGCTTTCGGCTTGTCTTACTGCGTTTTGGCTTGCTTGAGTGGGCCTCGTCGATCTGCGGTACTGTTAATGACTCATCTCCTAGCTAGCGAGATTTAAGACATGAGAAATGGGACTAATTAGCCTGTCCGCGAATTAGTTTTCTGGGGCGTGGCATGGCAACTTTTGGGTATTTCTAGCTCTGCTGGTACTTTGATTTTAGACATTAGCATCATCATTAAGCAGTTCTCGGTAGTTATGGAAAGCATTCATTTTGGAAATTTGTAAGACTTTGAGCGTGTAGACTTCTTAAATTTGGAGCTTCAATATCCCGTGGATGTTTGAGATTACCTTTGATCTATGAAAGTTGCTTGTAATCAAATTAGCTGAAGACGAAGTTCGGGTTGTTGGGTGTGGGGATTACATAAATAAGTTAGATTATTAACGCGAGAAAGAGAATTATTTCTCTGATTGGGTTTGGGTTGTGTGGTTGCTAACTAGTTCGTTGCCATTTGATCCATAAGCAGCGATAATTGGATATCTACTTTGCATATCGATGACACAAGGAGACGCCGAAACAAGCTTAATCAACATCCCCAAAACAAAAGTAAACTCATGGTCATTTCGGCCGCGAGGTAACTAACTGTTTGACACACTCCCCCCCCCCGAAACACCCCCGCATGCTCCCCAAACCCCATTTTGTTGCCTTGGATCCTGGATGGAATGATGATGGCCCGCACAATCCCGTCGGTCAGGATTTCTTGATTGCCACCATCGTGCCCCTAGCTCTTTTATTAGAGTCTAGAGAGCTAAGATTGAGTCCCGAAGCCTTTACTCGAATTCGCACTTTCGATCTTCTCCGAACCCGCCTCCTACAGCCTTTCGGCCACGGCCACGACCTGATTCGAATACATTGTGTAAGAGAGGGCAATACCTTAGTGGGAATTGGGACTGGAGTGTAAAAAGGAGGTGGAGGCTAGAAGTTGTTTTTGAAATGCGGTTTGTGTGTGAGCTTCACGTATTAGGGTTAATAAGCTGTGAAATCGAAAAATCCGCCATGGTAACAACGATCTAGCCTTCCTGGTCACAGTGGAGTAGTGCGGCTTTGCTAACGCACGCACTAAAGAATATTTAGGTGGAGGAGTGCACAACACAAGTTCTGAGAGCGAGTCATACGAGGAAAGTTTGTCGCCCTTAGGCTAAGGATCTAAAGTCTATTCGTTTACGTATCGTTACCATTAATTCTTATAACCGTCATGCCAAGGACAACTTGACCGGACATCTATCATTACCACTAATTCTCTTAACCGTCATACCAAGGACAACTTGACCGAACACCTATCGTTACCACTGATTCTCATAACCGTCATACCAAGGACAGCTTGACAGGAAGTGTCCGAACTCGCCACAATATGAGCAGAGATTATAACATTCTGCCCATACATGTCCAAATTCTTGACAAAACTGGCACCGAGCCCAATTCCGACCACGAGACCCAGAGTTCCTTGCAGGACAGCTAGTATTGTCGAGCCTCAGCTTGCTGATCTTAGACGTGTGATGAAAGCTAGCCTGAGATTTCTCCCCGACCGCTTCCAACATCTCCTCAGCGAATATAGCTGGGAACGAAGTCGCAAATGAACTGGGTCTGCCGTCATCATTCCAGGTCTCGAGAATTTCAAGCTGTCTAAGACTGGGAATCTTTGACAAAGACTTTTGATACAGTCGTCGTAAGGCTTCTTCGCTGGTTGCCGGCTGATCTGGCCTCAGAGGGTGTGGGTTGCGCAGAAACATGTAGTCGTGCTCGAAGACGATCGTTATTTTGCGCAAGTCGGTGAAGAAAGTTCGTATGAATGGGAAATAGAGATGGATGCTTAGCACCAAGTCGTCATCACAATTTCCACCGCATGGCGACTCCTGGCATCGATGTATTTTCACCATTCCGTTAAAAGTCAAGTGTCTGACACTCTGCGCACGCTGCATGCCGATAGAGTGAAGCCATCTCAGAAAAGGATCGAAGTAGAGCCAACCTTGCAGCATAGTAATCGGTCTGTTATGCTGAATTTGATTTAAGCCTTCTTTGATTTCGCCAACCCAATTTGCAGCTTGTGGTTTTCGAGGGTCAGGACGGTATGGTTTTCCATTGATGAGATGCCAGCGACAATTGTGGTCATGTTTTCTCACCATCTTGAAAGAAAAGTTGTTGTAGCCATACATGATTGGTGATCCAATGTCATCGAGAACTTTACAAGTTCGGAGAATAGTGCCGTCGAGAGCAGGTGTTCGTACTTTTCGTTGTATAAAGTAAGAACCATGGGCATCGCAGCGTTTTCTCCAACTATACACTTCTCCAAGGTGTGGTAGGTTGTTGATCTTACAGTTTGGGAAGAGCCAAGTCGCGGTATAATGGTCAAAAAGTAACATGCCACATTTCTGATTTGCGATGGCAGTAAACGGTGACAAGCTTGCTGGATTTGGGGCCGTTGTCGTGAATGAAAGAATCATATATAGTATGTCTGCCCAAGAGTCATGTTAGCGAATCCTAGGCCCTTGTGGAGTTGCAGAGGAGGGGGAACTTACCTAACGGGAAATTCAGTAGATGACGAGGGTGATTTCTATGGAGCGCCCAACCGTGTTCACTGGGGTGGTCTGTCACCGTTCGATAGCCCTTGCTTGCAGGCTTATCAACCCCATTAAGTGTTATGGGATATTTGAGTTCATAATATGCTCTATTTCTCATGACCCAATAGAAGCTTTTGAACGCAAAGCTCCTCTTATTCCAGTTGGTAGGCTCTGTTAAATAAGTCAGGCGAACTCTCCATTTGAAGGTACAGAATCATCTTGACATACCTTGTCTAGCCTTCGTCCACTCCTCAAACTGGTTCTTGAAGACCACTGTGACATCATTGTCGATGGCCTCTGTATATGTCATTTGTGGGAGAAGGATCATGTTGATGTTATCTGTGAGGAACATGTTAGCTAATATCTCTAGTATGAAAGACAACGGCCTCGGGGGGTAATGGAAAAATTGCCTGTATCCATCTTGTCTGTAGCGTTTAGTCGCCCTAAAGTGATCTATAACCTATAAATGCCGAGGTGTGCAAGACTGAGTGTGCAAGACTGAGTGTGAAGTCGAAATGATTATGAGATTGGTAGAAGGATGTCACAATAACTTCTCTGACTGTTGACGGGAGGAGGGGACTATATATAATAATTTTGGGTGGCAAACTTACGGACGCTTCTAGTGAATGAAGACTTGGCTTGCCTTAGCAAACTTATAAAGCAACCAACCATACTTCACGCTTAACTATATCGAGATGTGAACATACGATCGTAAGCCTTAGCGGGAGTTAAAAGCGAACTACTAGGCGCTATGAACATCATAAAACATTAGCGTCTTAGAATTCTACGTCATCAACTTACTCTGAAATATGGACCCTCCCCCAAGCCCTAGTTCATAGTAAGCGAAATCCCCGCAAACTAGCTTTCCCTAGAATGTGAAAACTAGACGGGGCGAGTCAGACTTTTCGAAGGCTCATGAGTATAATGTACGTCGTATAGGTACTAGTGAGCTTCACATGTTGCAGGTACAAATTTCCAACCACTTTTCCAACGAGGATGTAGACTAAATTTGTGAAGCTGGTCTTCGAAAGTGTAGAAAGCGTCCCATAAATTAAGGTATGACATATTAATACAAACAAGTTCTTCGTCACACCCCACATTTCTTTACCTTTTTTGTTGCTTGCAACTGTGGATCTTCACATCTATCACGAGAAGGAATGGGACAGAAGTCGCTATGGTCACGTACGTACGGAACACGTACGTGACTAAAGTCCCCTAGTATGGCATGTGAGACGAGTCTTCACTAGGCTGTCACATGTCTCCACTTAAGAGGAAAGGAAGGCAAGGGAGAGACAAACTATCTACAGAGGTAAGAGCTGAGCTTAGCGTGACTCACTGGGGATTCACCCCCGACGAAAGGGCACAGACTATTATGTGATCAAAGTAATCTTGCCAAAGACCTTGCTGGTTAGTATCCCGTTGCTAATTCGCTCAAGCGCTAATTTGACCACATGGTAGTTCAATAAACCTTAGGCTTTCTTAGATCTTGCCGTTTTGGTTATCCATTAACTAGGGTAGCGTTAGCAGCCAATGAACAGGAATTAAGTGTTGACGAACGGAGCCTTAGTGTTTGGAAAGAGAAAGCACAAAATTAGTAAGTCTATAGACTAGTGGCGTGAAAACCGCCTACCGTGCTGTGAGCCATTCGGAGACGCTTATGCATTAAATTAATTGGTTTAAAGAAGTGCCTAGTTCGCTTTTCACAAGCAGGCTAGTTACATATTGTGGCGGGGAAATCTGGGTTTTCCCCTCTTTTGTAACTAGTCAGCACCTTAGCTGAAAGACACTACCCCGCTGCAAACCATAGGGATCATCATTACATTCTTCCCTGACAAAAATAATCTATACTGTAGAGGGGCAAGATGCCGAGTATTTTAGCGCATCCCGATAGTGCTAGGCTATGAGCACATTAAAGAAGGCGAGAAAAGGGGAAGGCACAAAACTCAAACAAAGAACAAGGAGAGGTGATAGCATAACCACAGTAGTGTAGAGTATTTTGTCAAGAAAGAATGACACGTTTCTCCCTTTGGTTCGCAGCGGCCCCTGCCACTACAGCTAAGGTGCTGACTAGTTACAAAAGAGGGAAAAAACTAGATTTCCCCGCCACAATACTACTGTGGTTGTGATATCACCTCTTCTGGTTCTTTGTGGTTTGTGTCTTCCCCTTTTCTCGCCTTCCTTTGTGTGCTCATAGCTTGCCCCTCTACAATACTTGATGGTAAGCACTTGTCGGTAGTAGGACGGATATATCGGGGACCTCGATATAATACAGATTTTTAAGTGATTAATTTGATACGCTATTTTAGGTAATAAAATTAAAAAGTCCTTTTTCCTCTATATTTTTCAAATTAATTTAATTCGCCTAGGTAATTAAATTAATATTTAACGAGCGTATTATTTAATTATCTAAATTAATAACGTAGTTTATTAGAACTCGTATTATATTAGTACTTAAATTAATTTTACTAAATTCCCTACCCCCTTTATTTCTTACGTGTTTTTTCTACTTTCTATTATATCTATGATTATATAAGAAGTAAAAATTATTTTAGCTAATAAGGTAATTTAAACATCTAAAAAGCTAAGTCGTTAGAAGGTAGCTTCGCTTTATTAAATACTACTTTCTATACTAAATAGTAGACTAAACAACTAAACTACTCTCTCTAAGTAATAACTAGTAAGCGCTAAATTATCTAAACTTAAAGAGGAAGTAATTATTTAGAATATACTTAATATAAATTCTAGAGGGTTTATACCCCGGCTAGCTAGTATAAAAGATATAATAAATTATATTCTTAAATCGTAGAAAAGAAAACGTATTAGTAAGCTTTAGGCTTATTAATTTATATAATAATAACTAGATCTAAAGACACGTTTTAATTATATTTATAATTTCTAAAGAGTCTTATATAAAGATCTAGAGCTAATTAGTATATAATTTTAACTTATTATAAATATATAAATAAGATATAGAGTTTTAGATTATAACTTTTATAACTTAAATAAAACCGGGTTTATAATAAGTATAATTTACTTTATAATAGTTATAACCTATATAGATTAATATAGTAGAGGTAAAGTAGTTTAGCTAGATAATTAGAGATAGTATTATAGAGTTAAAGAAACTAAGAGCTAAGTATATATAGTATATAATATATATATACTACTAGTATCTTATATTTAAGCTTTCGTTTCTCTAGAACTCTCTTCTCTTCTTACTTTATTATTTACTTAATATAGTAGTTTTTATTTAACTTTATATTTATTATAACCGTGTGGAGTGAACCACTGCTTACTGTAATAAATACAGAGTTAAACGGAAACTACTATATTAAGCGAACAACAAAGTGAGGAGAGAAGAGAGTTCTAGAGGAACGGAAGCTTAAATATAAGATACTAGTACGCACGTGCTACGTGCTACACGTGCTCGGCCCCTAGTTCCTTCAACTCCGTAATAGTACCCCCCCTTTTAAAGAAGGTCGTCCTCGACCGAGTATCTATAATTAGGTTACTATCTAAATTATTATAATCGTCTCTTCCACCTTCCTAAGCATTTAACCAGTCGTATAAGCGAGCTAGCGGGCCAGGTCGAGTTGGGTTAGCTAGGTAGAAGTCTCTCACTTTGTGAGGGGCGTATTTACAGTTAGACGTAGGATACTACTGTAGGTCTTCGTCTCGGTTTAGTCATTTAACACAGTAGTAGAGGTGTTGTCGTCCTTTACTTATAAGGATTTCTTGAATTTCCCACTTATCGTCGCCTGTAATGTTAATAGGCGGTAGCTCTAGATTACTTTAGTCTAGTAAAGGATTCTAAGAAGCCTTACGTAATCTATTAGGGGAGAAGACTAGATGGATTTTTATTAAATCAGGTAGTTGGAGCTTAAAAGCGTTACCTACTTACTAGATAATCTTATATAGGCCAGCCTCTAGAAAGTCGAGCTTACGGCTAGGCCTCTCTGTGCGTAAGTGTTTCTTAGTAAGCTAGACAAAGTCTCCTACTCTAAAATCTACTAGGCGACGGTACTTGTCAGCAGAGGCTTTCATACGCTCGTGAGTTAAAGAGAGCCCTCGTTTCGCAGCCTCCTATGCATCCTTCATACAATTAGTGAGCGCTCTTACCTTCTCTACGCTTATTCGGTCGGACGGGGCTGTAACAGGTGTATCCCAGTTAAAAGAAGTACGAGCCAGGTATCCGTATAGCACTTCGAATGGGCTCATTTGGCTAAGCGAGTCATGTGGTAGCGTGAGCTGGGCATAGTCCATCATAGGCAGTAGCTCTGCCCAATTGTCTTAGTAGTAGCTAATAAATGGGCGTAGCCTTTGTTCCAGGTACTAGTTCATTATTTCGGTCTGTCCGTCTGTCTGTGGGTGGTAGGCAGTAGAAAGCCTTAGCTGAGTTCTAAGTACACGGTTAAACTCTTTTCAGAAGGCTGAGATAAACTAAGGTCCACGGTCTGAAACAATTAACTCGGTAGCACTATAGTAGCGATACACGTGGCAAATGTAGAGCCTTACTATATCCTCTGCTGTAACTGTCTTATAACAAGGGACAGATATAGCCTGTTTTAAGAGTCGGTCGACTACTATAAACACGTTGTCGTACCCTGACTTGTCCTTTAGAAAGCTACAAAAGTCCATTATAATATGCTACTAGGGGCGGTCTAGAACAGGGAGTGGTTGAAGTAGTCTAGGCGTCTTGTCCCGTGGGCTACTTGAGCGGCGGTAGTTATAACAGTTCTAATAATACTATTGAATGTCCTTTCATATACCTTTCTAGTAGTAGCGTACGGCTAGCATTTTATGGGTTTTCTAACGTCCCGGGTAAGCGGCAGACACTTGGTTGTGAGCCTCACAGATTAAGTACGTACGTAAGTTCTAGAAGTCAGGAACTATAAGACGGTCGTGGTATAGTAACAGTCTATTTTCTAGGGTAAAGGGACTCTCTACGTCAGCTTCTACTTGTTGACGAACAGCTGTAAGTGACTTAGAGGTACGGTTAGTAGTCAGGATTCGGTCAATTATCGACGTTCCGGGGGAAAGAGAGGTTATGTCCAAGGAGTTGATTAGAGCCTGGCTAGTAGAAGTAGAGTCGGGGCGTAAAATCAGGGGATCAATCTAGTCATTTCGGAGTAGTTGACGTAGCCGGTCAGCCTTCTTTACTAAATCCTAGGCCTCTGTTTCCTCTGTTCGCCTCGTTAGGGCATCCGCACGTGTGTTCTCTTTAGTAGGGCGATATTTAATAATAAAGTAGTATTCCGCTAAAGCTTCTACCTAGCGAGCTTAGCGCGCGTTTAGGTTCTTCGAGGTCATAAAGTACTTAAGAGCCTTATAGTCTATGTAAATCTGAATACACTAGGCTGTACGCTCGAGCTCCGGCCTCTATTCCTTTAAGGATTTAATAATAGCTAGCATTTCCTTATCGTGGATTTCGTAATTACACTTAGCTAGGGCCATAGTCTTCGAAAAGTAGGCTACAGGCAACTAGTGCTCGCTATGCTTCTGTAAGAAAATTCCTACAATCACCCCGTCCGAAGCGTCGGTCTCTAGCATACTTTCTAGCTCTAAGTTATAGTACTAGAGTAAGGGCGCGGAAGTGAGGGCATCTTTTAGAGTCTAGAATACGTGATAACAGTAGTTATCGAAATTAAATAGCACGCTATTGTGAGTAAGGGCCGTCAGAGGCTTTACGATCACTCTATAATTCCTAATAAATCGTCTATAGAAGTTACAGAAGCCTAGGAACGATTATATGCCCTTTACTATAGAAGGTACTTACTAGTTTTATATAATAGTAACCTTTTCCGGGTCCACAGAAATGCCGTCAGTTGAGATAATAAAGCTAAGGTATTTTGTCTATATAACACTAAATTCGCACTTCTTAATATCGGCCTATAAACCCGCGTCACGTAGTCTTTGTAGTACTAGCTTAACGTACATTTCGTGTTCTAGAGGATCGTCCGAATAGATAAGGATGTTATTAAGGTAGGTAGTATAGAAGTCGTCTAGGTAGTCGAATAGGACGCCATTTATATACCTCTAGTACGTAGCAGGCCCATTCGTAAGTCCGAACGGAAGAACCTTACATTTATAGGCGTTATATCTTATACGGAAGGTCGTTAACTCCTCCGAGTTAGGGTCCATTCGTATCCGGTGGAATGCCTAGCGAATGTCGAGTTTTATAAAGATCTTAGCCCTAGAAATTCGCGCTAGAGTCTTATCTATTAAGGGTAGGGGGTATCGGTCCTTACGGCTTAAAGCGTTAAGCTTACGGTAGTTAATACAGAATCGTAAGCTGCCATTCGGTTTCTTGACAAAGAGTACAGGAGTAGCGAAGGGTGCCTGGCTTGCCTCAATAAATCCCTTGTCTAGGTTTTTAAGCAGGTACTGTTTTGTCGCTTCGAGCTCTCGTACGCTCATTTTATATAGCGGACTATATGAAAGCTGCTTTTCGTCGGCTTCTAGAGCGATTTTGTGGTCGTACGAGCGATGTGGCGGAAGCTGGTCTGAGGCTGACTTAGAAAACACGTCTGTGAACTGTGAATAGGTCTTTGGTAGCTGGTGTAGGTCTTCCCGGCCTACTGTTCCTAGAGAGGCCGAGTTTTGGTCAAGAACACGGTCTATCTCGTACAGGCTTATAGAGAAGAGCTCGTTGTCGGTCTATTGACTGTTTAGGTGCATAGCGTGACTAGAAATTAGAGAAATGTCTAGAGTAGTAGCTAAATATAGTTGGGGCTTCCACAGCGGCTTAGGCGAGCGCGAGAGAGCTAGATCCTGAGCTCGTTACTTGTCTTAGAGCCTGTCGTTCATCTGGTGTAGAGATTTCCGGAGCTCTAACTTATAAGTTGTACGTCTTTGAAGCTACGGCTTAAACTAACGGAGTTACTTTATTAGAGGTGTTACCTCTCCTATAACAACTTCTGACTGTTTATTCAGCGGCGGAGGCGAAGGCGAAGTAGGCGAAGGTAATCGACTAATTGTAGTACTTGTAACTCGTCCGTCTTATCGTCGCTTCTCTTCTTTTAATATTGCTTTATCTCTCCTAACTATATCGGCTTAGTAGGAAGGTACTAGTCGTTTCGGTACAATTACTACTTACGGGATGATTGTCTCGTTCTGTAGCTAGGGAGTTGTCGCGTAGTACTCTAGGGGCTAAGTTAAGCGTCTAGCTTAACAATCGAGTACAATCCCGAAGTACTTAAGCCATTTTCGTCCTAGGATTACTTAGTGAGAGCCTAAGGGGGTAATCATAAATAATAGGTTTAATTGTCGTCGTCTATTAATTGTAAGATGTAGGCGAAGAACGTGAGAGATACTTACTCCGCTTTGTCCATTATATCCTAAGACAGGGACAGGGCGTAGTAGTCGTTAAGCTTTAATTCCTAGGAATTTAGCCTAGTTAACTACCGTGGTTTAGTTAATAAATGCGAATCTATTTACTTTAGAGTCAATAAGTGCTTGTAAAGAAAGTACGTATCTATTTATAGATAAGTTATATAAAACAGTTATATACTTTCTACTTATTAACTACTATAGATCTAGCTTAGCTAAATCAACTAACTCGCCTAAAAAGGAGTCTTCTCTTAGGCGCTTCTATTTCCCGACAGCTCGTCGTC
>MU251650.1:0-46750 GCA_019669835.1 Amylocarpus encephaloides
AAGAAGATTCTGGAGGATATTAAAACCTGATTAGTCAGGCAGTCACTCTCTATATAAAGACTCGCTTGTTCCTGTATTATAGAGGGCAGTCCCTAATAAATGTTTCCTGAGAAATACTCTCTTTACCCTACCCCAGAAACCAAATTCTGACTCCTGCATAAGGCTCTCATATCCCTATTGATTTACCAGCAACTGTAATTGTCAATGAACTAGAGAGTTCATACGAGAAGACACTCATCCATCACTCCATTAGTAGAAGATGATTTTCCAGAGCTATCATAATAAATGTCGATTAGGGAAATAAAGCTATATTTCTACTCAGCAGCCAGCCTCTAGCATCAAGACAAATCTTAGGCTTATTCGGCGTTGTCAAGCACTTCTTCACCTCGGCGGCAAAGCTCAATAGTAGTTGTTTGGGCAGCAAAGGAAGCCGAGATTATCAGCCAGATGGACACGCCATGAAGTTACATCGTAATTAACTTTCGATGACTAACACATAGGCCCAAATTCTATTTGATCTTCGATTGTTTACTAGATCAAGCACACAGCCAACGTCACTGACCGTGAACCTCTTGTGGGGGAGCACGGAAGCACTTTGAGATGTCTCGAAAAGCAAAACTTGTGGTACACTATTTTTGAGTTAATGGTTAAAAGATTTCAGACTTACGGCTCGGCGCACCTCGATTCGGGAGTTGGGGGAAGTGAGCAACTGTAGTGGAGATTGGCGTCCTAGGCCATAAGGTCCTTTCTTCGTATGTCGCGCAAGGGCAAGACTCAAGGAGATTCTGGTGGTTTCCTTGGGGTGATATAGCTTTAGAAGGGCCAGAGTTGTAGACTGCGTTACTGGAGGCCTACCTAGCGACAAGTAGTCGACCACTAGCAACAGTCCGTCTGCACCCGCGTGTGCCGTTTCGAAAACACCTCATTCGTTGAGGAATTCCTATCATTGGCGCATCTCGTCAATTCTGGAGTGAAGGTCCTTCGAAAATTCTAAAGAAAAAAGCCAAAAAGCGATACCCGACGAGAAAGGTAACTTGAAGTACAAGAAGATCCTGATCCCAAGGTACCGCCCATCGTGACTCATCATCTGCACGTTAAAATAAAATAAAAAGTCAGAAAGAGGCCCAAAAAAGGCAAAATAAATGGTCTCAAGGGACTCATCGAGAAACTCGAATGCGGAGATTGTGGTTTACTCTTGTCCAGCCGGTGGTTTAGGTAGCTCGTGGTGATGTACGTACTTTTATGAACCTAATCTTCACCATTGCGCCAAATGGCCGCTTTGACTGTTAGGATGTGTATGTTTATCGAGATATATGAATACTGTAGGTTGGGCGGGCTGGGGAGAGATGTGATTTGATACGCTAAGCGAGTAACTAACCGAAAATCAGCCTTTGGTCGCTGTGAGTTACCAAGCACAAGCCATATGCGCGCTCCTTTATGTGATCTTCTTAGATTTAAAAATGGAGTAATGAGCTCCATTCCTAGTACGAATCTTGGGTTGCAAAGGTAGCAGTATCCCTCCGGGCTCCGGAGCCTCAAGCTACACCGTAACATCCGCAAGAGTATAAAAGTGCTGTTAGGGAATTAAGCAAGCACTTATAAGGGAATAATCTTTAAGCGAGCTTAGAATATATACAAGACCCTTGTCGAGAATGGTCTTCGTGTTTTGAACTCATCAAACAGAGCTATCCAGTCTCATATGCTCCTAGTACATCATCATATAGTCGGTAGATTTAAACCCCTACCGTTCGATTATCCTCTTACCTCAAGTCCTCCTTAGATCAATTCTAAAGCGTAGGTCTACCGATACATTGCAGGACACAAGAACCAGAGAACACGTCCACGCGAGAAACTGATTGGGCCGTGATTAAGATGCTCGCTAAGAGGGTTTCACTCTGTTTCAGGAGGAGAAATCTAGACGAAAGAAGCAGGAAGTGTTGATCGCGCGTTTTGGAGAGCAGATCGACGGACTGGAATTTGGAAATATCCTCAAGAATTCCCCCAGGTGACGCAAGCTCTAATTGGCACCGAAACATATCGTCAACCAAGGGCGATGCGATGAATAAGCCCGAGACATCCCACCAGTCCGCATTCCAGCCACACAACTATCTGAGATGCAATCAGTCATCCGAAAAGTGAGTATAGCAATCGTCATTGCTGATCCATATTTTATACTGACCTTACATCTCTTCTCCGCGTGTTTTCCCACGACGGAGGAAGGATACGTATCATTAACATTGCAACGGAGGTTTGCATTCTTCTGTGATAACGCAGGAGCTTAAGACAGCAGAAAGTCATTGATAGCATAAGAGCCTGCGCATGCGAGCTGGTTTGAGATGGGTATCCTCGCAATTTTCGTTTAACCAACCTCACTTCAACATGCTCTTCTTATCAACACTCACCCCGGCGGTTTTTGCTCTTTCTTTCTCACCAGGAATCCTCGCAGCTCCAGCTGCTAAACATAACCATCTTCGTGATCGATCACCTGACCCACCAAACGATGTCTTCACTCTACCTATCGATACACCAGGTGGAGAAATGGAAGATGTAGTGATGGATCCATCTTCGCCTTCTGGAGACACCGTGCTTGTAGAACCATCCATACTCCCTATGCCGTACCGGAAGAATGTTTCAATGCCAGCAAATATCACCAATAGAACAAGAAATATCACAGCTCGGGATCTACCCCTTTCAGTTCCCCTTCCCGTCCCCAAACTTCCGGCGCCAGCACTTCCAGCTCCTGGTCTTCCAGCTCAAAATCTGCCGCTTCCACCTTTGCCCGCTCCAGGAGC
This sequence comes from Amylocarpus encephaloides, assembly GCA_019669835.1. Taxonomy (NCBI): domain Eukaryota; kingdom Fungi; phylum Ascomycota; class Leotiomycetes; order Helotiales; genus Amylocarpus; species Amylocarpus encephaloides. The sequence goes on from MU251650.1 coordinate 2,793, forward strand.
ACCTTTCCCACATCTACCGATTCCAGCACCCCCTTCATCACCTCTCCCTGTGCCTACCCCACCATTTCCAAGCCTACCAGCACCCGATCTCTCTTCCATTCCAGCCACACCAGCTCTCCTCTTTTCAGCTCTCACCGACCTCATCGCTCAACTCGCATCTCTGATCCAACAAATCATCGGCGGTCTCACGAAACTCAGTGAAGTCGAAAATCCCACAGACGTCCTCAAAATCGCAACCGAGACAAAAGAAGCTGCTACAGCGGCGGTGGGTGTCCAGGACAAGATCAAAAAGTTGAAGGCTGGGACTGCTCCAGCTAAGCGAGGTCCGCCACCTTTGGAGGGTTTGACGAGCGCATTACCCATTGGAGGCGCATTGCCAGCCGGTGGCGTTCCGGCAGATGTGCTGCCGTTTGAGGGAGATCCGGTGGATGCTTTTGAGGGTATCATTGAAGGATTGACGGGGATTATCAACAATCCAGAGTCTGGGACCGTGCCTGTTGACGCTCAGGGTTTGCTGAACATTACGGGAGCCTCCCCACTATGTTTATAGTCTGGAGGGACACCGTGAAGGAGCACGAGCTGACAGATCTTAGACTTTCCTCGATCCTTCCTGCGATTGGAGCTGTTGTTGGAGGGGTGCTAACAGGCCTTCTGGGAGCTACGGGAGGTGCATTGCCTGTCTAGATCCACATGGTACGGAGGGTCAGGTTCTATCACGCTGGTAGTGGTACAAATGCCTAGAAATTGTTTATGGGGCAGTAGTTGAAGTTTTGAGGTTAAGATGAAGCTTTTCCCACTTTTGAGAGCCATTCCTTATGCCTTGCTTCGGTCCTTCGAAGATACTTAAAACCCTCCTGCGATAATTTATTGGGGTATAGAGAAGTCTTCAAGAAGGAGGCTTACTTCCGTGGGTTACTAAAACAAGACTCTTTTAAGCTTTCGCAGAGTCCCATTCTCCTTCTTTACTCGAGGTGACTTCATGCGGGCATTGAACTGAGACCCAAATCATTTTAGCTCAGATTAACCTTGCTATTACTCAATGCTAATCTGCTGTTGTCTCAAACCCCACTGGCAGTTGTTCGAAAGCTGAGATGTGTTGCCAAAAATCTTCACGCCACCTTGCTTATCTTATTTGGAGCCGCTTAACTCAATACCGTGCTTTGATACACTCTCACTTTGTTCTCAGTCTATATTCGTTGGGCTGTCGCAGGCCTCAGGTCTTACTAAGATGAAGTATTCTGATGGGATAGTCTGCTGATGGTGCGCTCTTGCTGAGAGGTGTTTGCTGGATGAACAAACCTTAAGCGAGCTACATCTGGAACGCAGAGTACTTTCAGTGATGGGCAGTGGATGTCTGTCCCCCAAAATAATATGGGGTGATTGAACTTGATTCTGAAACAGCTGGATGGGCTTAGCAAAGACTATAAATGACGGTTCGGTCTGTTGTGGCTAATCTAGTTCTAGTAACAAAAGATGGGTTGGAGAAAGCCATCAAAATACATCAATAGATAGAACCATATGCCTCTAATGACTATTCACAAAGGCGAGAGAAAAATAAAATCACCATATAATCTTCTCAGTCAAAGAAATTCCAAGCCAACCAGGAATCCCAAGATAAACAGGACGAGCTCAATGGGAGAACGGGCCACTTGCGAATCAAGCAGGCATAAGAATGCGCTTGGGGTAATTGACCCTGCCCCATAGCTAATGGCCCACGTTCCTGCCTGTACATAGTCGGTTGGCGGTAGAGATGAATATTACATGCTTTTCACACCCAACACATATTGCCCATACCGCTGCCTTGCAATTGGTAGCAACGTTTCGTTTTCTCCAAAGAAACCTCCAGGTCCAAAGGGTTTCTACTGTGTAACCTTGCTTCTCGACAACAAACTCGCCATTCGACAACATCTCCAGCATCGACAACAAACCTTCTCTGTGGCCCTTTAAACAATTCACATTATTCAATGGCACTTCACTAACGAGGCCACCCGAGCCAAACCCACAGTCATGAAACTCCAGCGCACAATCCAGTGATCAGATTTGACTGTCCATAGCCAGACTTACAGTCAATGCGAGTATTTGTCAGAGTCCAAGTGTTAGTGATATCTAGTGCCTAATCGGGTCATTATAAAGTTGTCATCCGGGGAAATTTCCAGGGAGATGGGTTTTTGTGGTGAGCTGTACATGGATGAAAAAGACAGAGAGAGAATTCTCTACTCCCTTTATAACTTATTTTGAGTATATCAGAAACGAGGTGAGTCGTCGCGTGATCTTCTGATCTTCATGTACTGTCCTCAAAAGAATTACGTGTCAAGTGTTATAGGGACCTGTAACTTTCAGCAGTGCTTTAGAAGATCAGGACAGGTGGGATCTCCTCATGATCTCACTTCCCCGTGCTATATAGTGCCACCAGAGAATGGGCTTACACCAACCCACCCACAAAACGATGCCCCCTCTCAGAGCCCATTAACCAGATCCTCAACTCATCCCAGGCATCATGTTCATTCTTCACCTCGGCAACCTTGACCTCAGGATCCATCCATACGTTCTCTTTGTCTCACACTCCCCATCATCCAGCACCTTCCCCCCTCCCCTCAATTTCCCCAGTGTGGCAGCCGCCATAGAAGGCAATGTTTGGATGCGGATGAAGCCTCAAATTTTCAAACGCCTCGACTTCACGACGAACACGTTGCTCGAGATTTATGTTTTCTGTGTAAAACTCCAGAGCCCCGGTATCTTCACATAATAACCATGCTTGTCATCCTCAGAATCGCCGTCCAAGGACTTTCCACTTCAGGTCCTCGGTCATCGTTCCAAAGTGGCACCACATCGTGAAGCTCGGGCAGGCGATTGGGCCCTGTTGCAAAGTCCAGCTGCTCAACTTCACGTAATAAGAGGTTCAGGTAGCTACATTTGTACTTGGGGTCCACTTGTTTGGAAGGATTCGGCAATTGTAATGATCTCCATGGTGGAGTGATGAATTGACAGGCGGGCAATGCTTGGCAGATGGTAGTCGGTGTGCTGAATGGGAGCATGCCCGGTGGTTGAGCAAATTATAAAGCTCGATTCTTCGCGTCTTGCCGGCGTTGAAAGGTATTGGCGTTGAAAGGTATTGGCGTCGAAAGGTATTGGCGTTGAATCGCGAATGCTACTTCGGCCTCACAACTGCGTGTCGAAGTCATGTACTGTACTTCGGGTTAACAAAACGAGAAGACACTCGGCGCCTGCCCACTTCCCAAATTTCGGGAGGACCAAGAGATACCTCAGCATAGGAATCTCCAACCCACCAAGCTGCAGATAGACACACAAATTCTGCTAAAGAAATTCGGCTATTCAAGGTACAGTACATTGCGTCTCCAAATATTGCCAACAATCGGGCATCCAATAAGTAGCGTTTGTGATTCCTCCTTTGTACTGGCCAGCGATCCGTTCCACGGTGGTTGGTCACTTTTATTTTCATCTGAGCGGTAACTGTTAGTGCATGATCGAGTGACTTCGAAATCAATATTTCGGCTGCTGTTGGGTGGCGGGACGATGCTTGTGTAACACAAATTGAGTTGCCCTATTGTTGCTAGCCCTTCTGATGAACCGAAGCTAAATGGAAAAAAGGAATGCGTGGATTATCTGCAAAGAATGTGTGGCAAATAGAGAATGGTTGTCAAATACGCTGATATACTGTATTGTGACGATATTGACCATGGCTTCCTGGCATACTACCTACCCGCAGTGTACTCAAATGATAGGCAATTAGAGACCCCTAGAAACAGCAACTCTGCCACAGCTATCACCCTCATCAGAATCTTGCCGATCGAGTCTCTTGGAACTCGGCTATCTCTATTGTTGCGCGGCTTCGTTCCCATGGTTGTGTGATGAGGGGCGGGTTGTTCGCTGGAGCGTTTCTGATAGTATTTCTTAAATGCTCACCTGCGCGCCTGTAGCTGTAGTCAACGACACGTATGACTGAGAACGTTAAGAGAAGTGATAGCATGTCGTAAGCTGGTGGAGGTGTAGATTGAAAAGGTGGGACGAATGAACACAAAGACGCCAAAGTTCACTGCAGTAGACACCAATCGAACGCAAGTAGCCTAGCCCAACAAAACTTCAGGCTTAGATAACTTCCCTCCACTTCCTATCATCTACCGGGTGACTTGAACATTCTCGATATGTGATCTCGGGTGGTAAGATCAGGAACTGGCGGACAGCGGTACCCGAGGCTATACAAGGTCGCTGGGTATATGAATAGAGGTGTGATGCTCGATGTTCTGAAAGTCTAGTATATATAGATAGTCGGAGAGAGGAATTGGGTAAGCCCCTTTCGTCTATTTCGATTCATGTACTGGACCGTATTGTACACTGTGATCGACAAGTTCTCACCACAGCCCTCACCCAAAGTTCTCACCTCCCCACCAAGCTCTGACAAAATTATGCTCAGTAACCTACTTGAAGCTACTCTATAACAAGAAGCCAGACAATGGCCTCCCATTCCAGCAGTGGGAGGACTCTGTGTTGTCCAAATCACCTAGGTCCCAAGATGTAATGTTACCCTGCGCAATCCAACGGTATGTAAAAGTGTTAATAAGTGCAAAGTAAGATATGTATTTCACGGACTAGAACAGATGACTACTCAAATTCTTACATCGATAACACTTTTATCGTCGACATCAAACCCACTCCCCCTACCAATTTCCACATTCAAGCAAAGAAAAGATGCTCCATAAGTCTTCAGGCCATTATAATATAGATCACTTTTCATGTCTCTTACAGTCACTTCATAATTCTCGGTACACATCAAAGCACACGGCACCACTGCGTATTAAATCGCATCGCAAAATCACATGTTCCGCTGCTGAGATGGGTGGTACAATGTTGTTAACAGGAGTAAATGAGAATATGTGTTTTTGGCGGTAGATGGTTCACGGTGATTTGTGCTTTGTTGATCGGCTATCCCTGGAGTGTGAACTTCACTCATCTCGGCAGAGTGATTCCACTTTATAGAGATTGATCGACATTCGGGATCGAGAGAATGAGATTCCTACCTTACTGTTGTCTTGTTGTAGTTCATGATAAGCTCTCTTGACAATTAGAAAGATGTGTCTCACCCTCCATCATCTGGTTCCTGCGAGGAGGCTAGGAATGGTAGGAATTGGTCGCTCAAAGGTAGGCGGGTATCTGTGGAATCATGTTTTCTGACTTCGTAAGCTTGACTTCATGCCCGTTCTCTCGAAGCCATCGCCGTTATTCCAGCAAACTTTCCTTTTGAAGCAAGGCATGTTGAAGTCGCACATTCCAAGGGAGAGACTCTGCTTTTGATCTTGTCCCATCGAACTGCGTATTCTTCCTTCCACGGGCGGCACTTGCTCTCGTCGAAGCCCAGAAATTACGTTGCCATCCGAGTTTTGCCTCGCATGAAAAGCAACATGTTGGCAGGGCCAAGAGCATATTTGCATAGCCTCCCACATCCTCACCACCCGACCCGTCCATCCACATCTCCTTTTTGTCAAGAAAATGCCTCATCTTATGGATAGCAATCAGCTTAACCCAACCTTCCCCACTCCCCACCCTCCGAAGGTAAAAAACATGTTGACATCACAAGCAAGCAGCTGTGAACCCCCCAAAGTAGAAGGCGTGGGGAAGGACAGAGGCTGAGCAAAGTGTATACATCTCGCTAAAGCACCGAAGCACGACGCACATTGTACATGCAGATAATCTATCGATGCCTGACAAGCGGCCTCCAACCAGGCGGAATTACTCTATTATCAATTTTGTATCTCATGGTGCTGGGAATCAAGAACACAAGCAATTCCTGGAAATCGGGAGACTGTAGATTGGGTTGCCGCTCGGGGAGGAACAATACCGAATGAAACGCTTCGCACCAGATCAGGTATCAAGGCATTTTCGAAATAAACTGTAAACTTCTTGGGATGTTCTCGGTCTGAATGTCATGTGATGATTTAACGAAGACATTCTCGTGACGTCAGGCTGTCAGATTTTATGCCTCAAGGCACTCCTCGTCAAACATTCCGTAAGCCTTGTGAAAGGATTGTTTCCACATCCAGTGGCATTTATCGAACATTTCTGCTCAGTAAACATTCCGCGTTCATCAGCAACTTCGCCGATGGAAGTCGTCAGCAGCATTGGATCCCACCTTGGGCATTTCTGGCTGTTCTTGGTTCCACTGGATGTCCTTGCTCCAATAATTCTTGCAGTAAACCTCGAGCACCCAGCCGCTTGTACGGGGATTGTACGGAGTAAGCTCCTGACGTTCTTGGCCATCAGACTTGATCCACAGGGGCAAATGTCAGATTAGGTATCGATGAGGAGGATAATGACTCCAATATCTCAGACGACACAGTTGACCTATAGCCATCATATATGAGACGGTTGTTGACACCGGTTGGCGAAAATGCCGTACTCAGCCTCGTGCCTCAACCTGATTCTTGGTCTGGTCATGAAAGAGGCGAGATTACTGAGATTCGCACCACTAGTCATTTCACAAGCGCGAAAGACCAACATCTGGAACGGTTGGACATCTCGTGACCAAGACTTTTTACGCGCAACGATGCTCCGCCTCGATGGCAAGGGCAATGATATTGGTGGTTAACGAGTTTGTGACCCCTTTCTCACCCATAAGTGAGCGAGTGATGAGACGGCGACATACTCGGTACTGTGCTTTCAACGACCTCTCTTCATCCCCTTAGGGGTTAAGGGGGTTACTACTAGCCTCTATGTTTCTTCGGGTAACTCGTAGAGACGAGGCTCGGAAGACTTGAAGCTGGCAAGCGAAGAGTGTGAGCGCCCGCAGATCCGCCCGCCGTTCATCCCATCGCTTATCTGACTCTGTGCCCCACAGTACAGTGCTACCCACTCTCGAGCTACTTCCTCCCCACTCATTCGCCCCCTTTCCTCGCTTTCCCCTTTTCCAAGGGCCAAAGGGGGAGGACAGGAGGGGGGATCGTCGATGGTGCTCTAGCGCAAAGCCGGCTGGGGCTGTGAAACATGTTTTGGGGACGAAGAACATGATCCGATTCGTGTTTTTGCATGTTTTTGTGGACAAGGGAGAAATCTCGAGTGTCGAGTCCCGAGTCTCGCCCCCGACTCTCGAAGCTAGCAAGTGTCTTGACCGTGAGCTGGTAGTTTGCGGTCGGGCCATTGGCAAGTTGCAACTTGTACTGTACTGTAACTCCTGGGCCCTGGCTTCGGCGAATCTGGGAGGATCTGTGGAGTTCGACACGAGTCGGGAAGGACTCCGACGAGAAGGAGATGCGGACAGCGCAGACGCCGGAGAGTCGCTGGCAAAAAGGGTATTATTGAGCCAAGGCTGCCAATTGTGCCAAGGGTGGCATTGCCAGTGTCGCGCGCGAAATCATGAAATGCGAAGGAAATGAGAGACTCGTGAAGTAACGGACTGTGACAAATCGACAATCAAGTACGTAGGCTGGGCGTAGCACGTACGGGCGTGGTTTTGAGAATGGGACTTGGAGCTGAGGAATGTGGGCGATTTCGTGGGACACACGTGACATGGAGATGGAAAACGGAGTGAGTGGCGAATAGCGATGGCAAATGATAGTTGTTACCGTCGTAGAGACTTGGAAGGAGTTGCAAAGGCGAACAGCTCACTCGGAGCGTTTCTTGTTTTCTGTGGATGGAAATTTCATCGTCAATGACGGGGCAAGGTCCTGTCCCTCATCTCGACACTTCGATGCACCTGTGCTTCCGCTCTGATGGTGTTTTGTAAGGATCGCTGAGTCTATGAGCAGAGTCACTCTGACGATGCCTCACTCTTGCTTCAAGGTTGGCTGGTTGATTGGCCGTCGACGCAAATCGGAAAAGACGATGGGGCTTCGCTGTCGATAAGATGCATGAGTGGTGAGAAAAGAGACACGAAGGATGAATAATAAGGAGGCTTGCAGTGCAGTGGTGCAGCCAGGCGTGAGCGTGGGCCGTATCTCCCTCCAGGTAGACCGGTGCTGGACGGTACTTGGTCGAGAAGGCATTTTTCCAGACTCTCCCTCCTGGATGGAATTGTCGCAGGAATATTGAATGACTCTATAGTATGTAGGAGTTACGTAGTAATCGACACGTAGAGAGGCCCATGGAGAAAACGCGGATATGAGATGGAACAAGCGAGACAAGCGAAACAAGCGAAACAAGCGACTCCGAATTGTTTTGATTGCTCCGACGTATTGTCCCGGACGACGTAATTATGGCTCTTCACTCTTGGACTCTTCACTCTTGGACTTGGAGACCTGGAGGTTGGACCACTCTTGCCTTGCTTGCTGCTCTCGCGTCTTGGACCTTGGAGTTGCGCCTGGTGTTGTTCCTGACTCCCGACTCCTGAGTCGATGCGGCATCCTGTTCCAATGCGAACCTTCAACCTTGACGGGCGGGAGACGCAGTCTTGAAGAAGTCAAGCCTGAAATAAACGGAAACAAACCTCGCTACCGGCGTCACCCAGGACCCACCTCGGCAGGCATATCGTCGACTCGCTGTGTCGAACTACCACGCAGAACGAAGCGAAGCTGCGAGGAGATCTCACGATCCAAAAATCCAAACCACAAACAAACAAGAACGAAGTTGAAGAGGAAGAGGTAGAGGAAGAGGAGAAGAGGAGAAGAGGAGAAGAGGAGAAGAGGAAGAGCAAGAGGAAAAAGAGGAGGAGGGGGAGGAAGTCCGAATTCAACTTGGCTTGCTTAGATCCAAGACCCACTTGGTTCTTACTACAATCTACGAACGTACAGTACTTGAACTGGACGTAAATTACGTAAATTACGTAAATTAACTTGGAAAAGCTAAAAACTTAGTAAAAAGCCGTCTTGAGGGGATCTGTGTAATGTCTGGGTAGGGGATGTCTACACAGCCTCACACTAGTGGGGAGTGAAATGCGGCCGGCCTCCCTTGTCTAAACCCGTCGAAGCCCTTCCCATTGGATGTTATCCTCCCAACACTTCAGACTGCAGAACCCACCACCAGGACAAGAGGTGAAGGTGAACCGAGCGCGTATGAAGTGCTTCGCTTCATCGAACTGAGCCGACGCCGACTTGACTCTTCGATCCTCCTCCTCCTCCTCCTCGCCCACGTCGTCCGCCCCCTCCTCCCACCCACAACACAAGAGATCTCCTCTCTGTTTGTATCGACACGGGTGCTCTCCTCAAGTATTCCTTCGCCCAACTTCAATGCCAGGAGGACTGCCACCGACGTGTGAATAAAAACCCACCTCCCTGCGTGGAATGCGCTTTCGCGACATCAACAAACATATCACACCACGACCCCACTGGGTCCATCAACAGCCCTCGATTGGACAGCCCCTCGGCCGCTGTTTGATGAGCATCGAGAGCGACGGAGCAACAGAGCAAGAGAGCAAGAGGTAAGAACCCGCTACCCTTACCCGTCAACACCAATTCCTCTGAGCAAAGGCTCCTGTGGGAAGTCTTTGCACTTCTCCCCTAGGTTTGCGCGAGAGCAATCAGCCAAGACGACGAGGAAAATATGCCACGGGCCGGCTGCTTGGCTACAATTGGGAAAACTCTAGTCAACACCGACAACAACAACATCAACAACAACTTGTTGGGGACCTCAAGCTTATATACCCTCACAGCCTAGACACTTCTCCACCTACGAGCAAAACCACTTGCAGCTCCGCCTTCCTCAGATGCCTACGATTACGTGAACTACATAGGTATACCTCAGCTACTGACGGCTCGCCAAGGCTCTGCGCCTCGGGCTGTACCACAGGCGGGACAAAGACCGCCGTGGACTCAAGGAAAACTTTCGCTCAATGCCCATCATGACCACCCCCGAAGGTGTATCGCCTTCACCATCGCCTAGTCCAGGCGGAAGGAGGCAAAGAGCGTACGTTGCCCCCCCTCTGATGCCCCATGCTATGCGTTTTGGCTGTGGATGTATATCTGGGCCAGCCTCACTGACAATCACATAACCAGACCTACCATCACCATCGACACCTCTGCCGTTCACATCAGCCCGCCCCAAGTAATGGACTCTGATGCTGTCGCATTAAAGGCCATGTCTACATCTCCGACCACACTCCAAGGAGATCCCGCAAGTCCTGCGAATAACGATGGAGCTGGATATGGACCCAATCGACCGCAACATGCAAAGACACCTAGTCAAGCAAGTCGAATATCGATTCCCGAGTTACGCCCCTCAGGATCGTTCGATAGTCGAGACAGTCGGCCCGCATCACCACACAACATCTCCTCGCCAACGTCAAGAGGAGGTGACAAGGGGGCATTTTTGGCAGTTCCGGGATTGAGATCTCGACAGAACTCAATTGAGTCGGATGATGGAGGTCACTCAAGTACGAACTACAGCGGGGACACATTTGCGAATGGTACTCAGGCTGATCAAGATAAAGTTGGAAACGTCCCCGGAAACAACAACATCATGAACGACCCAGAAGCGTTGCAAGCCGACCCTGGACACGAGGAGGATTTCAAAGTGGAGGATAATAGCTTCGCATTTTCAGTCGGGCAACTGAACAAGCTCATCAACCCAAAGAGTTTATCGGCGTTTTACGCGTTGGGTGGTCTAGCTGGTTTGGAGAAGGGGTTACGGTCAAATCGAAAATCCGGGCTAAGTGTCGATGAGGCAGATCTAGATGGAACCGTCACTTTTGAAGAAGCGCAAGCCGCTGCTCGGAACGGATCAGATACGGCCAAGGACGATTCCAAGGTGCCCATGTCGTGCATAGATTTGAAGAGCTCGTCAGACAGCCCGAGACGACCAGACGGAAGACACGCGGCTGAAGACTCATTCTTTGACCGGAAACGCGTGTATAGCGACAACAGACTGCCGGTTAAGAAGGGGAAGAGCTTGCTGCAGCTCATGTGGATTACATACAACGACAAGGTCTTGATTTTGCTGTCGATCGCTGCCGCGGTTTCCCTCGGTATTGGTTTATACCAGACTTTTGGTCAAGCACACCCACCCGGACAGCCGAAGATCGAGTGGGTTGAAGGGGTTGCAATTATCGTCGCTATCGTCATTGTGGTCATTGTCGGGTCTCTCAACGACTACCAAAAGGAACGGCAATTCGTCAAGTTGAACAAGAAGAAGCAGGACCGAGATGTCAATGTCATCCGATCTGGCAAAACCCTAGAAATTTCCGTCTTTGATATTTTAGTGGGAGACGTCATGCACTTGGAGCCTGGAGATATGATTCCCGTGGATGGTATCTTTATCGACGGACACAATGTCAAGTGCGACGAATCTCAAACCACCGGAGAGTCCGATTTGCTCAAGAAGACACCCGCAGACACGGTCTCTGCTGCCATCGAAAACCACGACAATCTACGCAAGCTTGATCCCTTCATCCTATCCGGGGCTCAAGTTACTGAAGGTGTCGGCACATTCTTGGTTACCTCCACCGGTGTCAACTCGAGTTACGGAAAGACTTTGATGTCTCTGAGAGAAGACCCTGAGGTCACGCCTCTGCAATCTAAACTCAACACCTTGGCCGAATATATCGCTAAGCTCGGTGCCTCCGCTGGTGGTCTCCTCTTCGTCGTCCTATTCATCGAGTTCTTGGTTCGCCTTCCAAAGAACCACGGTACGCCATCCGAAAAAGGTCAAGATTTCCTCAATATCTTCATTGTCACTGTCACCATCGTTGTGGTCGCGGTACCGGAAGGTCTACCTTTGGCTGTCACCCTCGCTCTTGCCTTTGCAACCACGCGTATGTTGAAGGATAATAACCTGGTTCGACATTTGAAGGCTTGCGAAGTCATGGGAAATGCGACAACCATCTGTTCTGACAAGACCGGCACATTGACCCAAAACAAGATGAAGGTTGTTGCAGGCACCTTCGGCACAAGCTCAAGGTTTGGCGGCACTGTGGAATTCCCTGATATTGATTCCTTGAAGAACAACAAAGGCAAGCAAGCTCAGGATCCAATCACTGTTGAGAATGTACCCGCCCAAGAAGTCGTCTCGTCACTTGACCCTACAGTTAGAAGCATGTTGATGCAGTCGATCGTCATGAACTCTACCGCCTTTGAGGGTTTGGTCGATGGAGTCAGCTCCTTCGTTGGTTCCAAGACTGAGACTGCTCTCCTCGAATTCGCCAAAGAATTTCTCGGCATGGGTCAGGTTGACCAGGAACGATCAAACGTCCAAGTCATCCAGCTTATACCCTTCGATTCGGGCCGCAAGTGCATGGGAGTCGTAGTCCAATTGGACGATGGCAGATGTAGACTTTACGTCAAGGGAGCTTCTGAGATTCTCCTCGAGAAGTGCTCTAGCCTCATCCGGGATCCTACCAAAAGCACCGACAGCACTCCTATGTCCGACGACAACCGACAAACACTGCTCAGCTTGATCGACAATTACGCGTCCCGGTCGCTACGAACCATCGGTCTGGTCTATCGTGATTTTGAGAAATGGCCTGTAAAGGGAGCTCGAACTGTGGATGGGGACCGCAACGAGGTTGTCTTCGAGGACATTTTCAGAGAAATGGTTCTATTCGGCGTCGTCGGCATTCAGGATCCTCTTCGAGATGGGGTCCCGGATGCTGTCAAGCGGTGCCAGAATGCTGGCGTGGTTGTGCGCATGGTTACGGGAGACAACCTGGTGACCGCTAGAGCTATCGCTACCGAGTGCGGTATTTATACACCCGGCGGAATCATCATGGAAGGACCTGCATTCCGAAAATTGGGCAAGGAGAAGATGGATCAGGCCATTCCTCGTCTTCAGGTTCTTGCCCGATCTAGCCCTGAGGACAAACGTATCCTAGTCAAGCGTCTCAAGGAACTTGGAGAAACCGTTGCCGTTACTGGTGATGGCACCAATGATGCACCTGCTCTGAAGACCGCCGATGTTGGTTTCTCTATGGGCATTGCCGGTACCGAGGTCGCTAAGGAGGCTTCTGCTATCATCTTGATGGACGACAACTTTGCCTCTATTGTCAAGGCTATGATGTGGGGACGTGCAGTCAACGATGCCGTCAAGAAGTTCTTGCAGTTCCAGGTCACCGTCAACATCACCGCCGTCCTACTGACCTTTATCTCTGCCGTTTCTAGTGGTAGCGAACAATCGGTCTTGACTGCTGTCCAGCTGCTCTGGGTCAACCTGATCATGGACACAATGGCTGCACTCGCCCTTGCCACTGATCCTCCTACCGAGAGTATTTTGGATCGCAAGCCCGATCCGAAATCCGCGCCTCTGATCACAGTGACCATGTGGAAGATGATTATTGGAGAGGCTATCTACCAACTCGCGATCACCTTGCTGTTGTACTTTGGTGCTGAGAGGATACTCTCATACACCTCGCAACGAGAAATCGACCAGATTCCAACGCTCGTCTTCAACACCTTTGTCTGGATGCAAATCTTCAACCAATGGAAGTAAGTAGCGCTTTACCACAGGCTTGCGGCCTCAAGCTAACACTGATCTAGCAACCGTCGTCTCGATAACAAGTTCAACATCTTCGAAGGCGTCACCAATAATTGGTTCTTTATGTGCATCAGCTGTGTCATGATCGGAGGACAAGTCCTGATCATCTTCGTTGGTGGCAAAGCTTTCGAGGTTGTGAGACTGAACGGGGCTCAATGGGGATACTCTATCGTTCTCGGTGCCCTGTCAATCCCCGTCGGTGCTTGCATTCGTCTTGTTCCAGATGAGCTTATCGTTCGACTCATCCCAGATTACCTCAAGCGACGACCAAGGGGACCGGAGGTCACCATATCCGACGAGGAGGAACAATTCCGTTTCCCCAAGCCATTGGCGGATGTCAAGGAGGAGCTCAGCTTCCTGAAGAAGATGAAGGGTGGACGATTGAACAATCTGAAATTCGCCATGCAAGATACCCGCGATCGGATCATGCCCCGATCTCGAAGTGGTTCACGCTCGAGAGAAAATTCCATCCCTCCACAAACTCCTGGTGGCGAGTCTCAGCGCGAAGACGAATTCGGCTCACCACAACCTACTCCCGAATCTCGAAAGCGTGGTCGAAGTAACAGATCCCGCTCCAATTCGGCTTTGGGGGCTACGACTGTGATGGCCGGCATCATCGCCGGTAGTGTCGCCGGTTGGTCTCCTATCGAGCGAAACTACAATGGTGACGGCTTCTCACGTCAGAATGGACGGCAGGAACTGGAGCAAAGCCCAGCAGTGGACGTACACTCCGGCACAAGCTCCTCGGATCCAATCAGCACCGACGAGCCCCGTGGCCTCAACATTCCTCCTCCAAGTCAACTTCCAGAAGTCTCCCCATTACCCGCTTCAGAAACTCAGTCGCCACCTTCAACAGCCAATCGGTGAACGATTATCATAGCTGGCCTTCGCACCCTTCGCAACCCCGCTAAAGGGGGTGCCCCCCCTAATCATCATGTCCATATTGTACACTACACGTTTGTATAGTCTCATTTTGTAAATAATTGACCGAGCTGCCCGCCTAGAGAAAAGGCCGCATCTGGCCACGTTGGCGCCATGGAGTTTGGGCCCTCACGAGCTTCTTCCAACTCTCGCTCGACTAACTAACAAATAGTTCTGGCGTTCGGGGAGCTGGCTGCACCAAGTTTTCTCATGTTACCAAAAAATCATCGTTCTACTTCAACCTCTATTGTATTGTCTTATGTGTTGTTCTGTTTGTGAATAGTCGGCGAGGCTGGATTTGTTGCATTTATGCGCAAGCGTTGAGAGGGCAAAAGAGAAATCATTGTCGAGGGCGGGGAGCAGGGGGAGGATCATGAGTCGACAAGCGAGTAGAAGGGAGGGCTTGAGACTGAATGGGGGATGAAGATAGTGAGCGTTTTTCTGGTTTACTGTCGTAGATGTCAGGGTATGGGTACATATTTAGTTAGAGGAACTGGGGTGTAATTAATGTAAGCACTATGCTCTACATTGAAACCATGGAAAGACAATTATTGAATATTGGAATTGCCGCTTGGACATGTGCGTGTGAATAAGTGATACATGGATTCCAGGACGACTGTGTTGTAATTGGCTTGAGACATACACCTCGTGACAGCTGAGCCTTACCCGAGTTGTTGCTCTTATCTCGTCGATACTTGTTGCACACCATGTACTGTAGGAGAAAAGGAGTATACGGCATTATCAGCCTGCCTCTGTGGTCCGTTGTGTCTTATTCACCACGACGTGGTGGGAGAGAAGCTTATTCGCTGTACACTGCATATCGACCACATCCTCACTCACCTCACTCTTTCATACACCACCACCCAACCAACCACAAAAGGAAAATGGGCTCCTGCATCTCCTCACGCAAGCCCGCCCAAGTAACCCACCTCCCACCGCCCCTCTCGCCACGCATTATACAACTCAGAGACGACGATAATATCGAGGATATCGAACTTGATAACCTACAACATGGTACGGGGAGGCAGAGTAGCTTTAGTGAGGAGAGGAGCCCTGGAATTGGGAGCCTGGGGAGGGAGAGGAGGAGTGGGAAGGTTGGGGAGGGGGTGGGAAAGGTGAGGACGGTGAGTAAGATGGGGTGGAAGGGGGTGGTGCCGGCGAAGAGTAGGGGGAATATTATACTTGGATGATGCAAGAGAGGATAGGGATCTGAGAGGCGAGGAGGGGAGTTGTTTGGTTTGGTTTGGTTTGTTTTATTTTGGTTTGTTTTGTTTTGTTTTGGGAGTAGAGTTTGGTCTGATAAGTGAGAGGTGGGGGTTGACTCGGTTAAGGCAGTATGTAAATAAAAGTGGGTCATCATAAGCGAGCGGCCGCTGGAACGGATGTACTGTAGAGGCGAACCTTCAACCTCAGTCATATCACATATCACATACCTCATACCTCATATCCGCGAAATCACCACGGCATCGCACGAGACGACGAGCATTGCGCAAGACAATCACGGGCCGAACGAAGGGAATACACTTGAGCCGAAGGGCATTCCAGGTGCGGCGATTGATTGATCATCACGACGACGAAGAGCGAGCGAGGACGAGATTGAACATCATCTTCCCTCCAACTTCAACCCCTCCCTCCCTACCTACCCTCACTTTCACCCAGAACCCAAAGGCGAAAATGCGTCTTCTCACCAAATCCTCCTCTTCCCTCATCCGCGCATCCCGCATCTCTACCCTCCCAACAGCCCGCACGTTCGCCAGCACCACACCAGCGCGCTCCGCAGACCACCACGCCGACCACTACGACCCACCATCGGGATGGCTGTTCGGGGTTAAGCCCGGTGAGAAGGCGAAGGAGGAGGGGTGGGAGAATATTTGGGTGTATGGGTTCTTTGGGAGTTTGGTGTTGGGGGTTGTGGGGTATGCTTTCAAGCCGGATACTTCGTGAGTGCTTCCCCGTTTCTTGGAGACGATGTTTTGGTGTCCTGGGGAGATGCTGGAGGCCTGCGAGCTTGGTGGAGGGAAGGACAGCGGGTGTTGAGATGGGATGATGCGGGAAGAGTGATGTCGAGCGAGGGCGTGGGTGGGATGATCGGAAAACAGAGTGGGGCTGCAAATAATTGAGAGGTGATGGCTAACGCACAATGATAATAGGATACAAACCTGGGCACTCGAAGAAGCACGCCGAAGATTAGAAGTCGAGGGTATCCTCAAGGAGCCGGAGAGCAAGTCATAACCCATTCCCACTCCTTCTCTAGTCCGAATACAAATACCCAGGAGAGAATTTTCGAGATCGTCGGGCGGGCGTGTAGGGAGCGAGGTTGTATATATGGTTGATGCGGTGCGTTTTGCTTTGTGATTGAACGTGCATAGGTGGAAGGGCAGAGGGGATGGAGTATAGACGGAGGAAATGGGGAGATGATATAAGGAGGGTTTTCGTTGCGTTTTCATGTGTCTTTTTTTTTTTGCGTGGACGCACGCACGCCTGCTGCGTTAGAGCGGCGGTGAGGTGTAGAATTGATTGATATCAACTTGATCCCCTTCCCTAATATTCGATGATTCTCGGGTCTAGTTTTTGCTACAGGCAGGAGACGTCACAATCCCTACCAATCCTTGTTATCTCAAAACCCCTTCCCCCTTCCTGTGGGCTATATATTCTCTCTTTTATCGTCCAGATTCTAATGTTTTTACCTTTGTTATTTCGGATCCGACAATACAATGTGTGGGAAGCCAAGGTTGAGATGCCAGTACCGTACACTGTTCTTCCACTCCCACCTTACTGTCACATTTTAAGTTTTTGGTTGTAACTTGGCGGTCGCACTTTCTTTCTTCTACTTGGGGTAGAAGATTTTGGTGATCGTGGATCATATCCCACCCAAAAAACTTTGTGGAGAAGACAGTGTTGTGCGATACTTCCTTGCGCTTATGCTTTTGCCGCTTTCGATTATTCTTTGGGCGTCTGTCAGGATGGAGGGAGCTTGTCATAGAGAAATATCACAGAGATTTGACGTCAGACCGAGATTCATGTCGGGGAAGTGGTTAAAACATGCTCAAAGTCCTTCTATGTTTCTCTAAGGTAGTCAGACATAATACGATGTCTTCCCTAAATCCCGAGCGTTATATACTGTTAATGATGCGCTGACTTGGTTGATGGGGCAAGCTAGACTGACAAAGTCATGTTCCTCGCCTTTATAAGTCACTCTTTCCCATGCAGGTTTCCGTCAACTTTAGTTTTCATGCCATCTCACATCCTGGCTACTAGTGTGGCGTGCAATTTCCAGGAATTGAAGAGTCTAGTGTTCCCTAAGAGAGGAGATATCTTGATACGTTTATAATACTCTCTTAGTGGTAGGTTATTAGTTTAAGGAAACCCCCTTTACGAGGGATTTCAAACCGTTCTTAGGTTTGTATAAAGGCGGGCAAGAAGCAGCCCATTGAAACGCTAATTCTAGAGTGCTTGTACAGTAAGAGTGCCAGCAAATGTACTACAGGGAATGTGGATTTCATCGAGTAGGAAATTCTTTCATTTGCTGAGTCTTTGCTCCTTGCTAGTAGATAGGGTGCAAAACTTACACCGAGGATTCAGGCAAGGCAGTTGAGACCACGGACCACAGTCAGATTAGCAGTTATTTCAATTTAGGTAGCTCTTAAAGTTCTCTAATATTCCCAGGACCCCTCTCCCCAAGCATCAAAGAAGGTATGACTGAATAGGGTTCAAGTATGATATGAAAGATCATTTCTTGTTATCGTCTAAATTCTAGGAAGCAGCTATATCAATCTCTTGGCCAATTTAATGTTTAGGTTAAACAGAAGACTAGATCTACAGATATAGATGTATGTAATTCGATATTTTATTTATGAGGAATTTCCGAAGTTTCAGGGCGTTAATAAAGTAGTCTAACCAAAGCCTGTATTTGAAAAGGTTGAAGAAGGGTGGATAATAATTAATAAAGGGCGAAGAGAACAGGAGTCATCTTAGTTTGAATAAAATTAGACAGGACAGTAAATAAACTAAGAACAACTCTAGACCAACTTCCCTGCCTTAGCAATTTCTTAACTTTCCTTATATAGCTCTTGTTTATTGTCACCCATTTTACTATTATCAATTTGCTTGACCTAATGTTGTGAGATCTAAATATCGAGGTGAACACGAAGATAGAGCTTTAGGCATCTATTCGGTCGCTTCTTTCAAACTACTGATGTAAGCTAGAGATCAGAATTGAGATTACTTCGCTCCCAGTTCCGTCAATATACGTGCTCTGGACGCCAGCGGTTATGCGATTACATCTATCGGGATATAGGATATTATATATACTAAGAGTTCAAGAACGATGCCTATTGCAAGACCGAACTCTCCTTAAATTCATGCCTTGCGCTTGACCGGGAGACCGAGTCCATCGCGGGGACAGGTCGACATTGTCTATATCTAAGTTCTCGCCCCGGATATTCCCCTAGTAGAACTTCACGGAACTTCGTTCGAACTAAGTACTGGTAGTACGTTGTCAATCTCTTTGTTGTTGTCGAATCGCTTGACCTGGAGTTACATCACTTGCACATGGACGTGAATGTGCTACAGAGCTTAGGGCAATCAGTGGGCTCAACGTGTCGGAGATGCTCACTGAATTTCGTCTGAACTCTGTATTTTGCTGTCTGGAACACCTTTCATCTATGGTGTGTATTTGTGTAAATCGTCCAGGTGTAGCGAGGAGAGGATGAGTTTCTGCTTTATGCCATAGTGTAGCTCTAAAGATCTTCATATTGGCGTCGACAGTCTTCATGAAAGGGACCTACCAAAGTTGAATGAATGTAGAACAATGTTGCTGGCTTCCATGGACAATCCACTGGCAAGAATAAGTCATTATTTGGTGGCGTCGGTCAGTCATAATGTTTATTTGCTTAAAACCGCTATGTTAAATCGAGAATCCCTACTCCAGGTTGGATGGAGCCTTTGTGTCCCGTCCATACCATCCATATTCCCAGCCATCTAGCAAAACCTTAATACCAATCCATAAGTCTCAAATCCCTTGAGCTCGCTCCCACCCTGATCGTAATCTTTCCCTCATGAGGCATAACCCAATTCTGTCTGAGTACATCCCAATAACTTAAATCTCGCCGTGTCAGATTGAATGTCACCGTCTTCATCTCATCCTTGGCTAATGATATTTTCTCAAACGCTCGAAGAACCCTCACGGGGAAATCGACTTTGGTAGCCTCTCCAGCAACGTCAACGTAACTTAGGTAGAGTTGAACAACTTCCTGACCTTCACGTGAGCCAGTGTTCTTAATATCGACAGATGCCGTGGCATAGACGTTCCAAAGATCAGGATTTCCACCTTCGTCACCGCCAGCTTGGGACGGTGGTTGAATAATATCATATCCTTCTGGGTAAGGATATTTGTTCTTTTTCATGTCCGGGATCTTGTCAAGGTAAGGGTATATAAACTTGCTAAGCTTTCGGAAACCAGCGGGGAACAAAGCTTCGCTAGGATCTGGGATAGCATCATCGAGCTTGGGAGGAGGAAGAACACTTGGCCTTGGAGCAGGTAAGGGGGTCTTCTCAAGGAACTTCTTGATCACAAGATTGGAGTAGTCGAATGTGGTGTAAGATAGGCCAAATCCAAACTCATACCTTGGTGCATTAGCATGCTTATCAAACCATCGATAATCAATGTATAGGCCCTCTGAAAAAGTTTGCTGTGGGACCGCTCCATTAGGATAGTACATGACCTTTCCTCCTGGTCCGTAGTCTTCCAGGGACTTGCCAATTGTGTATGGAAGCTTACCGCTTGGGTTAACATTGCCTACGAGGACATCCGCGATTGCATTGCCACTTTCTTGTCCTGGTAGGTTGGCCATGATCACAGCCTTGACTCCTGGGAGGTTGACCCAACTCTCAACAACAACTGGGCCGATGGAGTGAACCACGACAACAGTGCTCCCCTTTCCTCGACCGCAACCCACTGATATGTCCTTGACAAGCTGGTCGCCACCCTTTTGTAGGCCTAAATCATTTCTGTCGCCACGAATACCGTCTGAAGAGATATATCCTTCGCCTCCATCCGAATTAACGAAAACAATGCAGACATCTTGATCATCCAATATCTCAGGGTTTTTGCTCAGGGTAGGCTTGTTGGTGGGGAAGTCTGTCACGTAGACACGATCTTTGCTGAAAGCCTCCTTGATCGCAGCAGTTGGGGTGATCAAGTAGGGGAATTCGACGGCCCCAGAACCCCAACCAGAACCCAGAGTGCCTTGATTACAGCCTCTGTCTAGACAGAAGTTTCGGCCTTTGCCTTCTCCTGCATCCTCCCCGAATATCCCAATCCGCATTTTGATCACGTCCCCCTCACCGGCAGGAAAGCCGTCCTTGCTTAAAGGTAGAATGCTGCCTTCGTTCTTGACAAGTACAGTGCCTTCGGTGGCGACCCGACGGGCAATGATAGAATGAGCATTCTCGTCCTCTCCTTGAACGTTGATGAACTGGTTGACAACCTTGCTATCCTTGTCGTCAGGACTGCCAGCATTCACAAAGCCCATTTGGTCATTCGTCCATGAAGAAAAGTTAGGTCCCTCGTTGTCGAATTTTGACTTGTCATCTTGTCCCAGCTGGTACCAGCTGGCAACAATTCGTGTGACAGCGTCATTGAGTCGGCTCACGGGGACTGACCCATTGAGAACTGCCTTGGTCAATTCTGGGCCCCACAAGGAATCGCCATTTGCCCATCTCAACCCATCTCCAGGCATTGTCATATCGAGACCAGCCAGAGCGCTTCCAACACCAGATCTCTGGGCGAGCCAATCTGATTGAACGAATCCTTGGAATCCTAGCTCATCCTTCAGGTACCCATTCAAAAGTTTTGAATTACCGCATGTATAAGAGTTGTTCGTCATTTGGTAGCTGCACATCACACTTGCAACACCGGCCTTGACCGAATCTTGAAATGGCCAACCGTAAACTTCGTGAAGTGTTCTATCGTCGATATTCGACGACATGGCATTTGGCAGAACCCATTCCCAACTCTGCCTGAAGTGCTCCTGCTCGTTCCCAACGAAATGCTTGATTGTTGCGATGACATTTTCTTCCTGGATGCCTTTTATTGTTTGGGCAGCAGCAATGCCCTGCAAGACCGGATCAGAGCCAAACCCTTCCCAATTTCTCCCACCTGCTGGCATACGTCCAATTGGCCCGACACATGGTCCTAGAAGCACGTTGACGCCTTTCAGCCGTGCTTCCTGTCCATGTGCCTTCCCTCGCAGATACATCAGCTCCTTGTTCCATGTCGCTCCAACTGTAATTCCAGCAGGGAAAGCAGTTGCGTTGTCCGCAAATCGTAGTCCGAGAGGGCCATCCTGCAATGCCAACCCAGGGAATCCGACGTTATTTGCTGGTCCGGTGTTTCCAACCGCCAAACCCATCTGCCAGCCCGTTCCAGTTGTGATGTTCACCTTCTCCGGTAAGGTCATCTTCTTGACCAACCCCGCCGCTTTTGAATAACTCTCACTCCATTGTTTGACCGTTCCTCCAGCTGGGGAAGGATACCAGGGAGGTGATTTACCATCCTCGGGCTTCTTCTTGTACAGGGCGAATCCTCCACCAGCCAGCAACGACCAGAACACGGCGAGTACGGCAAGGACAATTAACACACATTTTGATCGTCGAGTGAACAAGGTTCGAATATTTCGCAGCTTCGTAGTTGTCTCGTATGCCGCGACAGGAACTTGCGAAGTCTCGTTAAGAGGATCTCGATCTAGAAACTCGGTGACATCAATGTCGGACTCGCTGTCGGCACGATAGGCGTCTTCGAGTGATCTTCGTAAAGGTATGCTCTGTCCTTGGTTGTACGAGCGTAAGAGACCTTCGCGGCTCTGACCTGCCTCCGTCTTTCGCTCCATTCTGAGCTTCTAAAAGGTGAATTGGTTCGAGGAAGAGTAGTGACCACGGATCACTCAACAACCTTTGCCAAAGCGAAGACCATTGAAAGCTAGAACAAGAGCGTAATGGTTGAGGAATAGAAAATTCAGTATCTGCTTACATGGTAAGACGCATGAATTGTTGGTGCATTTATAAATGTTATCTGGTCGTTCTGTATAGACTTGTCCGGAGTCCTTCCGCTCCTCAAATTGATTGGAAGACGCGATGCGGCTGAACCCCCTGTTGCATCCATCGTCACCCTCACCTTCTCACTCCAGAATCTCTTCTCGTTTTCCTACCGACAACATTTGGTGTAATCTATAAAAATTACCTAATATTTCATATATCTGGACAATTTTCTTTCACTTCTGTAGCCTTACTGACAGAGCAGAATAGAACAAAACAGAATAGAGATGGAGTCTCGAGGCATAACCATTTCGCCTAAAGGCCCCCTTTATTTGCACCAAGTGGTTTACCTCGATATAGACTCGAGGGAGTTACTTCAAGCGACAAGCTCTATAATCAACTTCCTTTGATTGACATTCCTCTAATCCTCCCTCGCATTTTTTGAATGAAGGCTTGCCACGTGAAATGTTGAATCGGAATTTTGGCCATGAGGACTCCCAAACAAGAAGGAAAATTTCAAGCTTCGACGGGGGGTTTTCAAGAAGTCTTATATCCAGGATACTGGACGCTAACAGGGAGCTCTATTCTTTAAACTCATTTCAATTTCTATTGGTTATCTTGCAACGAACAAAGCAGTGCCTTTTCTTTGTTGTCCAATCTCTTTCAAAACATCCCGTGTCACCACATTCCCAAACGAAAGATCAAATGAAACATCAAGCGTCATGGTCCAAGTTCAATCAAAACCCAAGGCCCCAAGGAAGGCGAGCCTTCCACAGGCGCAACTTCGATTCCCAGCTTCATCTCAGTTTATGACCACCAATCTCGACGCGACTCATGACAATCAATTCAGAGTTCACGGCACTGCACTCGCCACTAATGAACATGACATCGTACCGAAATGTGTGGCACAAGATTGCCCTCTTGTGCAAGCTGGCATAGCGCACCCTCAAGGTCTTTACAGGCAGGACGGACAAAATCAGATGGATAGGATATCTGTGCTGTTTGGGTAAGCCTGAATCGAAGAAGGATCTGGATTCAAGCTAATAATGTAGGGCATCGAATCCACCAGACTTTGTATGGGACGCGGACGATACACGGATGAAAGCGAGGGATAAGATTCAACGTGGAGAAGAGGTAGAAGAGAACCTGAAGATCCAGCAACAAGCTGCGATGGTAGTGACGAAATTTTGTGATTATCATAGCTCAGACTGAACGGGCTCGAAGGTTCTACAATCAAAGTCAAGGGTGGCCAATGTCTACTCTCCTAGCAGAAGCAGGCCCTAATTCCGAGGTGGACCGAGTAAAACAACAATGTATCTCTGCGTCTCGAATGTTATATATGTTGTTTCACCAGCTAGCCGGCCTCTGCTCTACTGCACGATTTATAAATGTCGATATTGCAGACTTCTTGGACTTAGATTATGTGACAGCAAGCGACTCATGTTCTGTTTAAAATATAGTTTTTGAACAAATATTTCCCGTTTGACTCTTAGCTACGATACTTAAAGACTTTGAATCAGCACTTCTTGCCTGTTAGAATATTCCGTGGAGCTTAAAGAGATAAAGTCTTTCATAATGCTCCTCCACCTACTCTGCTCTAAAAGGAGTTCATATACTTAGGCTTTTATTCCACTCAGGGGTTCCTCTAATAAATGGTGTAGTACAAGGTGAGAAGTATTATGGACGAACACTAGGCGAAGTCCTTACTATAGACGTATTTCTTGGTTGGATATTTCTTACACATCCTTACTACAACCTCTCAAACCTTTGAATCCGCCACTTGTAATAATTATACAACACCATTCGCTAATTATACATTAATTGATCGATATAGTACGCCTTTCATAGTAGTGAACAGACAGATTTATAGCGCTAAGTGGCCATTCCGAATGAGCATGAGGCTATTTGAGTATAAGAACCTTGACGTTTATAGGCGTCTTAGTATAATATAGGAGTAGTAAATAATCCTAAAGAGCGTTATTAGCGGGCTCTCATTTCTTTTTATTCTAGCCACCCCGTGTATGAGAAACTAGCCTACTAACCATCCGGGCACGTAAATATGGTATTTTACCTACTTTTCACGTGTAACCTAGGCAAATTTTATATGATAATTTAACTCTAAGTATCTAATCGCGTCGGCGACCGCGTTTTCTTCTAATTAAGTGTTACGAGGAGGCATGATGGCGTGTTAAAGATCTAATGGTTAGTTATTTGCTATAAAAGTGACGCATCGCTGGTTTGGACGCATTACTGTCCCGTAATTGAGTGAGACTAACCGAAATAGTAATAGCTTTACAATAAATAGTTTTACGATAGATTTTCATCAAAGTGTGATTTGCAACAAAATAATATAGTTTCTATATTTGGTTTCGCTGATTAGGTAGGAGGGGCATATATTCTTCGATTTTAGATCGTTTTGACGCTATTCAACTACCTATATACTCGTACCTACTCCTTGCCTTTATTCCCGCCTTCTCTATTGTTATTACTGTCTTTAAGTCTAATTATCGCTTATATATGAATCAGTATTCTCTTGATCTAAACTTAAATACGTTCTTAAGACATATCTTTCTCGTACTTCACTCACGTACGATTTCTCGAGTAGTTCAGAAGGCATTAAGGGCTATTTGGAATTTAGTTTACACCTAGTTTCACACAAATTGCGACGAGCAACAACGATTCTTTAGACTCAGACACAGCTGGCTGATTTGCAGAAGCAAGTACTATTTGAATGGCTATATGCTCTGTACACGAAGGATGAGTCTTGGTGCAATATCTAACCCTTCAGTCGTTGTAACTATGGACGGTGGTTTTCAACTCTGGCTACTAGATACGGATCAGTTTACTGTCTTGCAGACAAGGGTTTCTTGACCTGCAGATATGAAAATACCACTTCTCATGTACCATTCGCTTAAATCGTGAGGGGGTAATCTCACGCTAGAAGTAGTTTAGCGCCCCCCCTCCCCCTCCATCCCCAGCGACTTACTTCAATGATCTCATATCAATGCACCGCACATCGCGACACGCCATCACCTCTCCTGCACTGCAGAGCAAGGAAAAGGGATATACCCAACGCAGTCTTATCTTCCTCACGGCTAAGCGCCCAATTCGCGGGATCTGAACTACCGTAGGTAGGTTTCTCGACTTGGCAGCATCACTTTTGGGATATGCCGATGCCGTAGCAATAAGTAGGAAGGGAAGTGCGAGCTACTTAACATGAGACTAGATTATATAGGCTTTTCAGAGGTATCAGCAATATGCAGTCCATAATTAATAGACAGGTTTTTCTCATTCTTACTGCGCTCCTCAAGTTGGGCACATCGCAAAGTGTCTCTTGTACCTTGAGACCAGCCTACCCAGCACCCGTACTCTCGAATGGATGGAGTGGGCAGCTGATATACGATGATTTGGATGGACCAAGAGGTATCGTTTTTGATACGAGTGGGAATCTGCTGGTTGTCGAGCAAGGCGAGGGTATTGTGCATATCTCTTTGAACGATGGAGGAACGACTTGCCTGAACGTCGCCAACAAGAGGGACGTAATCGACAATGATTCGGTAAGTTCTCTACCTGGCTGCGCAAAGGGGGCATGCTAATCCATTCAGTTGAACCACGGCATCGCCCTCTCTGTCGATGGTAGAACCCTTTATGCCTCGTCTTCAGACGCAGTATACTCTTGGGCCTACGATCCCGCAACAGGAACCGTCAGCGGCGCGAACCAGACCCTCGTCACAGGCATGCAAAATGGGGGACATACAACGAGGACATTGATGATGTCGCAAAAATATCCTGGAATGCTGGTTGTCTCGCGAGGAAGTGATGGCAATATAGATATTGCAGCCACCACACTTGAGTATGGGCACTCGCAGATCAGGGCCTTCAATGTCTCGAATCTTACTTCGACATCTCCTCCATACGATTTCACTACGCAAGGACGAAGGTTAGGTTGGGGGTTGAGAAATTCGGTTGGCATTGCAGAGGAACCAACGTCCGGCGGAATCTACAGCGTGGAGAACTCAGCTGATAATATGCGAAGAAATGGTGTCGAGATTCGGGAGAACAACCCAGGAGAGGAATTGAACTTCCACGGAAGTCTCAACGAGACAGCAGAGGGAGACAATTACGGATATCCTAATTGCTTTGCCTTGTGGAACCCTGAGATTCCAGATGTTGGGACACTGACAGTCGGAAGTCAATTTGCTTTGGAACAAAACAGTACCGTGAATGATGCTTTCTGCAATGAAGAGCGAGTTGCTCCACGGTTGACGTTCCAGGCTCATACGGCGCCTTTGGATATCGTCTTCCAACCAAATGGAAGTGAGGCTTATGTCTCATTTCATGGCTCATGGTTCGTCCTCCTCTTTCTCCCTTCTTAACCTTCCCTTCCAATTAACCTCCTCTTAGGAACCGTGACGACCCCTCAGGCTACACCATCTCCTCCATTCCCTTTTCCAAAGGATCCCCTACCGCACCCGCAAACTCAAGCAACAGCTCCCGGGTCATCATGGCCAACCCCGAGAACTCCCGCTGTCCCAACGCGTGTTTCCGCCCGGTTGGTCTCGCCCTCGACGGTGCGGGTCGTATATTCTTCACCTCAGACAGTACGGGTGAGCTATGGGTCATGGCGAAGACAAGCGGCGACACTCCAACGCCTAGTACGACTACTTCTGGGACGGCGAGTCCGAGTGCGACGCGGGAGAACAAGGGCGTTAGGGCTGTGAGTATTGGGCTCTGGATGTATGGGTTGATTATGGTGGGCCTTGCGCTGGTATTGTGAGAGCATGAAAGTGGGAATGTTATGATTGATGATCGGGACGACTTGTAGATAAACATGTCTTTTAGGCGTGAGGAGGGTCACTGTAAGCGAATGGTATTTTGATCAACACATCACCCCTAGTGTCCCCTGTTTCAACTTTCTAGAGAGTCTCTATTCAACTTTCTAGAGAATCTCCATTCAAGTTTCCATACATGTCTCCGCCCTCGCTACTAGAACTAGCTCTCCAATCAAGTGACAAGATCTACGGCCTACATGGCGCTTTTTGGGGCGTCTCACCGCTATTACGAATTAAAACAATTTTACAGAGCTCTCGTCCTAACATCAGTTAAAATATGTAAATGGTACATCTTGATTTTGAACAATCCTCTAGCCTTTGAAACCAGATCTAACGAGTTCTTAACTTATCCACAACTTGAGCACCTATTCTAGACTCCCCGATTACATATTATTATCCTTACCATAACATGCCATAATATGCCATGACATGCTATAGTATGCCATAACATTCCCATATCTCCTCTCCCTCCCCCGTCCCTACACCTCCATCAAACATCTGGCCAAAACACCCTCTCAACCCCCAACACTCGCCGCCAGACATCTTCTAGTTCCGCGAACATCCTACCTTTCACATCCCCTCCAGCAGTCCCCCACACTTCATCGACCAACCTACCAATCCTCTCCACAAAACCCTCAAACTCCTTGCTACTCCAATTCGGAATGAACTCCCTCCACAACGCTTTCGCCGCCGCCTCAGCCGTCTCCACATCCGCCTCGGGCGGGATGTGCGACGCAGCATGTCTCCAAGCCGTGAGATAACACTACCTTGATCAACGTCCATGCCCATGCAAACCTCCCAGGATGGAAACTCACGATCTCAGTCCCCCACAATAACACCAGCGCAGGTAGCAACCCGACGATCCGGTCCCTCCTCACCTCCCCGTCCCCCTCGCCCGGCCACACGCCACCATCCATTCCATTTCCCACCTTCTCGGTCCCCCACGTCTCGAAGAGGGATCGGTAGCCGGAGAGACCGTCGCTTGTAGCCATGCTTGAGAGGTCGAGACCGTATTCTTGTGCCGTGGCTTCGAAAAATCGAACCTCACGCCGCACGTTGGTTAGCGCGTCGATCAACAGATCCAGCACCCGCTCCGCCAGGAGGACATCCTGGCGACCAGCTTCACTCTTGCTGGAGGCGGGGGGGAGGAGGAGGGAACAGCGCGCGACGAGTTGCGATGCGAAACGTATGTATGCGATCGCGTAGAGGCGGTCCTGCGCGAGCCATGCCGAGAGGGTGGAGGGGGGGAGGGTGCCGGAGCCGGCGTGGGAGAGGAAGGGGTGGGTTGTTGCGGTTTGGAAGGAGGGGGGATCTAAGGTAATGAGGTATGCTGTGAGGGTTGTTGCGGTCATGATGGATGATGTTTTGTCGTGCTGGGTTGGAAGGGTGGGAGGGTCGTTTGAACTGAGCGGATAACCCGTCAAAGTTGAGATTGAGCACAGATGGAGAATTGCTCGGGTGAAGGAAGAGGATCTGGCAGTACCATCGCCTATGTGACGAAGACCCGAAGATCTCTTATACATACATTCATAATATCCAACTTACGGGACCTGATGTCCACGAAGAAAGAATAGTATATTCCGTGGACAACAGCAGGCCAACACCCCAAAAGAATAAGCGACAAACACACTTCCTCTCTCAGATTTCGTCCCATCTCGAAGCGAATGATTCACCCATCCCCTTCCATATTTCGTCCCATCTTCTTTAAGCGAGAAATTTCTGTGAATGACCTCAATTCTCTCACACCTCCGCCAGGCTGCCGCACCGGGGGGGGGGGAAGGGGACGCGGTCTGCGTCCGATCTTTAAGCCAATGATTCAGAAATCGACCTTTCCACAACACTGAATGGGTGGGAAAAAAGATGGCAAATCGACAAAGCGACGTGGGGAAGGGTGGTTTGTCTGCCTTCGCTGGCCTTGGTTGGAAGAGGTAGGACCCGTCGGGAAGACGTGTCCACACGGCAAGAAAGTTCAAATTTCACCATCACGGTTGTAAACAGTCAGAGTGGGAGTCAACGACAATTGTATTTGATGAATAGTAAAACAAAGTCTGGGTCACCATCCCTTGGAGGGGAGACACCAAGATCCAACGCGTCGAGAAAAAAAGTCGAGCCAAGGAAAATACAACCAGAGCCGTCGGCTCGAAATCTAGCCATGTGAACATCATCCGATCCCTGCTGGTGAGAAGAATCATCGTCGGCAAGACGACCATGATGGTAAGAGGAGGCATTGCTGCGAGAGAAAAGAGGGTGCCCGCGAGAAAGACGAGAAGCGTCTCCCGTTGTGGTCGTTAAAGAAACAAGAAAATGCCTTTGAAATGTCCACGGTCAAGAGCGTCCTTGCTGAAGCCCCTGCAACAGCGTGCTACTATTGCCTCCGAAGGCGAAGAACCTTGAGTCTTCCCTCCAATCCATGGGAAGGGAAGGGAGCGGACAATGAAGTCCTCCCTCCAATTCATGAGTTGTGCCGGCGGCTATGAGTACCTCATTCAGCCTGTTCAACCAGTCCTGCGCAAGGCAATATCCTTCCAGTGATCACGCTCCGCCTCCAACTTGGCGATTTGGTCCTCGAGGTCCTCCATCTTCTGCATCTTGCGTTGACGAGATTTACGAGCCGCAAGGGTATTACGAGCTCTCTTGAGTGCTTCAGCGTCATTCGGGTCGTCAACAACGATGGGTCCGAGAGGCTTGCCCCCCTTGCGAGCATTGATACCCGCCACGGAGGAGTGCGTATTATTCACCGGCGATGCACCATTGCTGGAACGCTTGCGGCCATTTGCTCGCAGGTGTTCCGAAACTTGAACCTCCTCCTCCGGGAGCAATGGAGACTCCGATACCTTGAGTGGTTCGGGGTGGTCCTCCTGAGGGAAGAGAGGATACCAAGGGTCGCCCGTGATGCATTGGTCATGATCATTGCTGACGACAAAAGGGGAGGCATCGAAGCTGTCGGTGAACTCAGGAGACTCGTTGTACGTCGAGGGAGAAGTGAGGTTGGTGAAAGCCGTGGAGGGGGGAGCCGATCCAAACGGATCGCGGTGGAGATCTTGAGGAGAGACCGTACCCATGTTGGTGGAGCTCGACGACACGTTCATTTGTGGTAGATCGTAGATCGAGGTGACAGCAGGAGAGTTAAATGCTGAGCCGATGAAGTGGTTGCTGGTCGAGGCTCCACCCTCGAAGGCGGTAAAGTCGTTCTCGTCAAATAAATCCATGTCTGGTTTGTGTGAGTCACAGGAGTTCGTCTGAAGTGCAGTGAACAATTCATAAGTACCTCGTGAATCCATGTTTGGGGTTTGTGGAATATTGCCAGTTGATTGCGCGAACAGAGGGACTGGGGGTCGAGTCGGACGCTGTTGCTGCAATTGCGCCGAGGAAGCAGGCGCGGATGATGCGTAGAAGTGGTTGTTGTTCTGTGCGGGAGAGGAAAACCGATTTGTCAAGTTCGAAGTAGAAATAGAATGTCCAGTAGATTGTATGATCGCAGCGACTCGCTGATTTTGCACGGATGCGAGATGAGCCGAGTGACGACGATTCCGGCCTGTGATGGCGCTGTTGTTGGACAAACTAGGGGTACGACGAGCAGCTGGATTCTCGAACAAGACGAAGTCCTGATCCTGAGAGGGCAGAGATTGTGGTGGTCGCGCGGGTAAATGTTGTGCCGGCAGGCTCGGAGAACTGGAAGGAAGCCATCGTGATGGAGGATCCGTGGTGAAGAGTTGAGACTCTTGCGACGGTATGGTGGCGGTTGAGAGGGGTGGGCGAAAGCGCGGAGGCAGCTCCAAGAATTCTTCCTGAAGAAGAAGAAAGGGGAGAGGGGGGGGTTGAGGGGAGTGGTTGACTGTTTTCGAGTGGGACAGAATGGTGACTAAGGGTGGGAACGACGTGGTGAGGAAGGATTTAGAACATCATGGGTGGAATGAGATGTTCGTTGTGGTGCGTTGTGGTTGAGTCAGGATGATGAGAGCGAGAAAAGGAAAAGACGATCTGGCTAGGGGGGCAAGCGGATACTTGTAGTCAACGTGATCTCTGTGAGGGCAGGGGTTTGGAGAGGTGATTGGAGGGAGAAGCGAGAGTGGGGACCGTCGTGGCTACAGGCTACCACGACTACTACTACAACAGGAACTCCGGACACCTAGTCAGGGCGGACCCGTCGCGACGGGATGGAAAAGCAGCGGCGTCTCGATGCGCTCCTCGGTCCGTACAAGTATGGAGGGAGTGGCCTACTAGCCGAGGGGGGTTCATGCGGCCGCCCTAGAGGAGGACCACGTTGGAACTTGTCAGCACGGCGAGTTGTCTTGCCTCACCGTCTCACGACCTCACAGACAGTTGCAAGGAATCAAGGATCTAGAGGCCAAAAGGTGACTCACACGCTAAGCCGTGTTGGGCTGGCCGAGCGTGCACTTTGCACTTTCCTCCTCCGCCTCCCCTTTCACTCGTCCTCACTCGTCCTCACTTCTCTCACTCCTCACTCCTCTCACTCGTCCTCACTCTCACTCAGTCCTCACGCAGTCCTCATTCAGTCCTCACACTATCCTTCCTCTCCTCAGTCCACCCCTCACTCAGTCCTCAATTCAGTCCTCCCCTCACAGTCCACACCCCTTAGTCCTCACTCACTCCTCACCCACCCTCAGTCCTTCCTCAGTCCTCAGTCCGCACCCCTCGCCCCTCACTCACTCCTCACCCTCACTCCTCAGTCAGTCCTCACGTAGTCCTCACTCCTCGCCCTCACTCAGTCCTCACGTAGTCCTCACTCCTCGCCCTCACTCCTCACCCTCACTCCTCACCCTCACTCCTTCCCGCCTAACAGAGACCACCATTGGCTGCGGATGCACCGAACCCGAAACTTCCGCTGTCCGTATGCGATGATGGGGCTACCGTCGTCGATTGTACTTCCTGTAGACGGTCTACGACGTTGTACGTACACGGGACAGTACGGGCGGAGTACTTCGTACCTACTGTACATATGACTCGATGAGTCACTTGATTTCTAAGCTGCAAGATATGTCTCGCTCTGGTTGAACGCTTTCCCGCGTCTCGAGGCTGAAGTGCAGATGCTGCGGTCCTCGACCTGCGAGTGACGTTGCAGCCATCTCAGCCTCAGGCGTTGCTTCGTTTGCTTGTTTGAGGAGACCTGTCGCGCGTACTCCGAATCCAGTCACGTTGGTGGTCACGTTTGTGGTCACATGGGGGCAGGTCAGGTGACATATATCAAAGAACGAGTCCGTGGATGCTCACGATGTCTGTGTGCTTTTCCTGCACAATTCAGTTCTTCTCTACTGTCGTCCCCTCTCTCTCGCTCGCTCTCGCTCTCTCTCCCCATCGTGACCACGGAAGGCATGAGTCCGTGGCCAAGAAGGGGAAAGCCAATCATCTCGACGACCTGAGAAAGAACACACGTTGGATGCATCGTGGAACAGCCAGACGCTCAAATCACATCGAGGGTCCCATCGTCATTGGGCTGCCGAACTCGACACGATATTGATGAAGGTACCCAACCCCACCCCCGCGCGGGGTTTGCAGGAGATCTGCTGAGCTTGAACGTACTTCAGAAGCGATCATCCGGCGGAGCTTCGAGAAACTAGCTTGCTCATTCGCCTGGTGACGTTTCTACAAATTATTTCAGGAACAGTATTTCACCGAGCAATCATGTCGACCAAGAAAAAAGCCCTCTCAGAGAACTGGAAGTTTCGCCAAACCACGACGTTGAACAATAAGACTGCCAAGGAGCTCCTGCCAGTGTCACAGTTTCCAACGGTCGCTCATATCGACCTACTTCACCATGGATTGATCAAAGATCCTTATCTGGACGCCAACGAATTGGAGTCACTCTGGGTGAATGATGCTGATTGGGAATATGTCACATCATTCTGGCAGCCCGAGTTCGACGAGTCGGATTTCAAAGCAGAGCTGGTATGCGAAGGGCTAGATACGATATGCACCGTCGTTCTCAATGGAACGACAATTCTGGAGGCAAGGAATATGCACATCGAGCATCGTGTTGATGTCACGACATGTCTTTCCCCCGGACCTAATACCTTGGAATTGAAATTCAAGAACGCGCCCGCTTTCGCAAAGGCGGAGATGAAAAGGATTGGATACAAGGGAAATGGCACAGATGTTCATTTCGGCGGGCCAGAGAGGCTGTTTGTCCGGAAGGCCCAGTACCATTGGGGATGGGATTGGGGTCCGGCATTGAATACTTGTGGACCTTGGAAACCTATCTGGCTTCAGACTTGGGACGGTGCTCATAAGACGGGCGATGGAACGCGGATCACAGACCTGAAGATCCGACAGCATTTCAGCGATGACTTGAAGAGTGTTAAGCTCCAGGTTATAGCCAAGGTTGAATGCGAAAATCCATCACCCGAGAGAGCGATTCTTGTCCTCATCAAGAACCCAGGGGGTGGGCAGGTTGGTGGGACAGTATCTCTATCCCCAGATTCGGCCGATACCTTCAGTACAGAAATTGAGATCCGGTATCCAGAGCTCTGGTTCCCATTCACATACGGTGAACAGCCACTTTACGAAGTCATCTGCAGCAGCCCCTTTAACGACTCCAAAGGCTTCAAATTCGGGATCCGTCGTCTCCGACTACTGCAACATCCCTTAAAAAAGGAACCAGGGACCTCCTTTACATTCGAGATAAACAACGTCCGCATCTTCGCCGGCGGGGCTTGCTGGATTCCCTGCGACTATCTCCTCCCTCGCGTCACCGAGAAGCGACTTCGCGACTGGCTAACCCTCGCTAAATCTGGAAATCAAGCCATGATTCGTGTCTGGGGAGGTGGTCTCGTCGAGTCCGATGATTTCTACAACATCTGTGACGAGCTCGGCATTCTAGTCTGGCAAGATTTCCTATTCGCCTGTGGCGATTACCCTGCTTCGGCAGATTTCGTTGCCCAGATTAAGGCAGAAGCAGAACAGCAGGTTAGACGGGTAGGGCATCATGCGTGTCTAGCGATTTGGGCAGGGAACAACGAGGATTACATGTTGGCCGAGAAGTGGGGTTGGGAGTATGATATGAAGGATGAAAATGAGGAGAATTGGGCCAAGAGTAATTTCCCATCGAGGTTGATATACGAAAAGGTGCTTCCGGATGTGTGTGAGAGGTTGGCGGGGGATGTGCCGTATTGGCGAAGTAGTCCTTATGGAGGAAGTACATCCAATGACACCACTGTTGGAGATACCCATATCTGGGACGGTACATATCCTCCCATCTCACTTCCGTCCAACAGACTAGCTAATGAGGGGAAATACAGTCTGGCACGGCAAAATGTCCCCTTACCAATCCTACAAAACCTACACCTCTCGCTTCGTCTCCGAATTCGGCTTCGAATCCGCGCCCTCCCTCCGCGTCCTCCACCTCGCCATCACGCAGCCCTCTGAGCGCCACTGGCAATCTCTCTCCTTCGACGCGCACGACAAAGGACCCGGCCACCAACGTCGCTACCCCATGTACTCAGGTGAGAACTTCCGCTTCCAATTCAACCCTCTCTCTTCCTTCGTCTACTGCAGCCAATTCCTGCAGGCCGAGGCGATGAGCTATGCGTATAACCATTGGCGCCGCGAGTTTAGGGGGGAGGGCGAGGAGAATTGTAGTGGGATTCTGGTGTGGCAGTTGAATGATATATGGCCGGGGACATCCTGGGCGCTGGTTGATAGTGAGGGAGGGAGGAAGCCGAGTTTTTTCATCACGAAGAGGGCGCTTGCGAAAGTCGTTGTGGGGATGGAACGGGTGTTGACGGAGCAGGATGGGAATTATATGACTGGGTATTCGTACCCTGAGAAGAGGGAGAAGATGGAGGTTTGGGGTGTTAATGGACACCTGACCAATCTCAAGGTCACGCTGAAAATCAAGGCGTTTGACATTGGGAGTGGAGAAGAAGTTGTCATTCCGGATTTTGAGACCGAGAGAGAGGTGGTATTGAAGGCGAATCAATCGACTGAACTCGCCGCGTTTAAGATACCGAAGGCGGAGACGACGGTCATCGCAGCGTACCTCGACGATACTTCAACCAACACCCGTCTTGCGAGATGGATCTCCTGGCCGGAACCGTTGAAATTCGTCAAGTTCTCCCCCAGCCTCAAGGTCACACATGAGCTCACCCGCCGCGAAGGGAACGAGATTGTGGTGTTGAAAAGTAATGCACCGGTCAAGGGTGTGGTGGTGCAGGTTCCGATTGAGGACGGAGGGAAAGATGCGGCGCTGGAGGATAACTTCGTAGATCTTGTGCCGGGGGAAGAGGTTGAGATTTGGGTGGGCGAGGGGGGATTGGGGGGACGGGGGGTTGAGACGAGGTTTCTGTGTGATTGGGAGTATAAGGAGGGGTTTGTACTTTGAGGGGATCGCGAGAGGTAGGAAATCGCTTAATACGACATTCCTTGGCTCACTTCCTGTTCAACTCGCTAAAGGGGCTCTCAGGATTTCCCGTGACGAGCTTTCTCGATAGGCGTTTCCACGTTTGTCCAGTGATTTTCTTCTCAAGCATGTTCGGTGCTTCGTTAAAGACTTTACTTTCCTCTTGCACTCGCGGCATCAAACTTCAAAGAGACAAAGAAATCTCAACCTCCCTCGCTTCGAACTCCTATCCCGCTCGAACTCCGAACGTCAACTTGGCAAGCCACCAACGCTCAGATAACAAGGCAACGGGAGCATCAATCAATAAAAAGCAATCCTCTTTCCCCCAAATGAAAACGAATGACCACGCGCCACTCTCGCGTTTGAGTCACAGGTGCATGACCCCGCTTGCGAACTCCCATTTCGATGTGTTGATTGATCGTTCAGCTACATTTGCGGCTGAGGTCGATTGGTGCCATTGGACGAGGAAGAGGGGAGATGCCTTGATTGCCGCTTTGTTTGATGGGAGCGGTGAATGAGGGCATGTGTGAATACGGAGTTTAGGGGAGAGGAGAGAATATATATAGGCCAGCGCAGACTACAGTTTTTGACGAGATCAAACTCGCCTTCAAAAGAATCTTAACGTCTACATCTCAAAGCAATCTTCTATCCACAACTTCAATTAACAGAAAGGAAGATGTCAGAAGCACCGGCAGATAAATGGACACCACCTCCAATTGGTACGCCATGCTGGGTTGAGGTCCCTGCTGCTGATGTTCAAGCGCTCAAGGTAGGTGTGCTACTCCCACCGGACTTCTGGTGACCCCTAGGCTCTTTTCTCGTCAAGGGTGTATCCACCCATAGTTGTGTTCCCCGGAGAGGTTTGTACTCACCCTTGGACCTAGAAATTCTACGCCGCTCTCTTCCCTCTCTGGACCTGGACCGCAGCCACCGAGAAATATCCAGAAGAGCGAATCGCCATGTTTAACTTTGCCGGGAAATCAGGTATGCCACTGCCTTTCATGCCTATATTCTCAAAAGCCCAACACTAAACCCCCTTAGGTCTCACAGGAGGAATCGTCCACGTCCCCGCCGCCTGCAAGGACAAAGACGGCGCCAAAGTCGAATCCCCAAATGGGGTCGGTGTCACGCTATACCATTTCGTTGACAGCATCGAGAGCATGCAAAAGAAAGTCGAAGAGCTTGGTGGGAAGATCATGAGCGGGAAGGAGAAGGAGGGTGATAACGGTTGGTATATGTTTTGTCTTGATCTTGAGGGGAATCGATTTGGGATTTATGAGCTGCAGGAGAATATGAAGGCAGAATCTAAGTAGGGGGTTATGCAAAGAGGAAGGTGGGATTTGTAGGGAACGTGAGAGAGACAGACGAGGAGTGGACATGATAAATGCTCCGTTCGGAGAAGAGGGCAATGATTTGGCGATGCGTTGGTGTTCGGATGCGTCGCGCCAAAAGACATCATTCCAACTTACAATTCAAGTTTGACCTTACCATGCATGCCACTTTCTAGAGCCTAGGAGTATCTTCCCGTTCTGCCATGCTCAAACAAAGGAATAATAAGGGGACGGGACCTCTTGTGGCATGATCAATAAAATGTGCTCCGTCCCTTTCAGGATGGATAGGTCAAGCATAGTAGGTTGTTTACAGCTAGAATACATAACGTGGTTGTACACCGAGTCGATCATGTCACCGAGTCGATCATGTCACCGAGTCGATCACTTTTCCCTACCCTACTACTTTGAGATAGGATTAAATAACCACAACGTATAATATTAATTAAACCTACTTAGAATCCGATAAACTAGATATATCTATAGCCTCTTAATAAGTTCGTGTATTATAACAAGTCTTTCCGTAAGTGCTATACCGTCGCCTAGATGATTGTCTCTCATTTTACCTACCCCCCTTAGAACGCTTGTCGCGTCGAGCCTGTTCCTCTGTCTTCTTTTGGGCTAATACGTCCTACGTATCCTCTATAGTAAGTACACCTCCTTAACGGACCCGAGTCTTTTTAGTCCTACGGCGTTTACTAAGTGTCTCATTTACCTTACGAAGGGTACGAACTTTAGCTAATAATAGAGTTATCTTATAAGCTAATAGCTCTATACCCTTTACTAGTATAGTTATAGTCTTAAAAATAGAAGTTAGCGAGCTTTCTTAATAGTATAAAATACGATTCTTAACTAAAGTTTTTTATAAAAGAGTATTAGTTAGGTTATAAGAGGTCTATAAGACCTAAGGGTTAGTAGTAGTAGAGGGGGGGCTAGTAGACGTAGAAGTTTATAATTAGATATTAAGCTTTAATATTATAGCTAAGAAATTAAAAGGTACTAAGTTAGCTTTATAGAATCTAGCCTAGGCGTTTTAAGTTATTATTAATTACTTATAAGCTAACGTGATTTATTACTAAGTAGCGTATATTACTAAGCGGCGCACTTTTCCTTAGTAACCTACCTTATACCTTTATAACGCGATAGTTTAATAACTATAAATAGAAATCTATATAGCTAAAGCTCGAATCATTCTAGCTATTAAGGCTATTCGGTTATCTAAAAAACTTAGCTGTCGGTCTATAGTAAAGATCTATAAAGTGTCTAAAATAACACTTCGTAAGAGAATAGCCGGCCGAACCTCTCGTAGCGAAATACGGCCTAATTATTATAAACTCTCTAAATTAGAAGAGTAAGTGATTATTCGATATATACTTAATTTAGATTTAAGAGGATTTACACCCCGGCTTACTAGTGTAGAAGATATAGCGAATTATATCCTAGAATCGAGGGGGGGAGGACGCGTTAGTAAGCTCTAGGCGTATTAATTTATATAACGCTAACTAGACCTAAAGACGCGTTTTACTTGTGTCTACGACTTCTAAAGGGCCTTATACGAAGATCCTAACGCGCTAGGCGCGTAGTTCCGGCTAGTTAAGAATATAAGAGCGAAATATAGGATTATAGACTCTAACTTCTATAACTTCGACGAGATAGGCTTTATAATAGGTGTTATCTACGCTATAATAGTCGTTACTTAGGTAGATCGACGTAATAGAGGTAAGGTAGTTTAGCTAGGGAATCGGAAATAGACTATAGCGATTATCTATATTAATAGTAAAGGCTATAATATACTCTCGTTTCTAGTTGTCTAAGAGAAGAATTATCTTATAAACTAGTATACGAAAGGCGTCCTCCTATACGACTAGGCTATTAAGCCGACAGAGAATAGATAAACAAATAATAAGATAGGTCTAGACTAGATAAAACACTTCGATAAGTATACTACTACTCGAGTAAAGGGTCCCTACTAAATACTAGTCCTTAATAGGTATAAGAGTTATAAATCGGTCGAATTTTAAGAGTACTATAAGATATATAATATTATAACTCTTAGATTACCTTCTTACTCTTTCTATCTTACTTAGCCTCTTAACGTTAGGTATTTTAGTATCTTAAAGTAGACGTATAGCTAGTAGATTAAGACTTTTATTAAGACTTATATTAACTATATTATAAAGGTTAAGTTCTTTCTAGCCTTTATAGTAGTATATAAGAAGTTAATAATAACTTAGAACTATTAGACTAGGTTCTATAAAGCTAACCTTATGTCTTTCGACCCGTAAGTAGTACTTTTAAAGCTTAACGTAAAGTTATAGACTCTAACTCTCTCGCGAACCCCTTCTACTAATATCGACTCTTAGGTCTTCTAGACTTCTTTAAACCCTACTAAAGCTCTTTTATAAACAGCTCTTATTCGAAACTAAATTACCTATTACTAAGAGAGCTCGCTAACCCCTCTTTTTAAGATAATTAAAGCTTTAATAAAGAGTATAGAGCGAATAGTATATAAAATAACCCTTTTATCTACTAAAGTATACGTTCTTTAAGTAGCTAATAAAGTACTTAGTAAACGTCGTAGAACGAAAAAGACTTATATTTATTAAGAAGGCGTACTTATAGTAGAAGATATATAGAATATAATAGCCTATAAGAAAGTAGAGAAGAAGGTACGACGCGATATATATATAGTAGGAGGTAGTCGTAGAGAGAGTTAGCTATCTATAAAATACTATAAGACCTATAAAGAGACTAGCTATAATATACGAACTTATTAAGATACTATAGAAGTAGTTACTTTAATAGATTTAGAGTAGTTTTAGTTAATTTACTTTATTATAGTTAGTTTATTAGTATTTAAAGTCCTATACTAAGAAAAAGTATACTACTTAGTAATATATACTACTTAGTAATAAACTACGTTATATTAAAAGCTAAGAAGAACTTAACCTTAGTAATATAGTTAATATAAGCTTTAATAAAGGTCTTAATTTAATATTTATATATATATTTAAGAATACTAAAATATCTAATATTAAGTAGTTAGGTTAAGTAAGAGAAATAAGAAGATAGATAAAGAGTAATAATATTATTAGCTTTATAATACTCTTAGAATATAACTAATTTATAGCTCTTATATTTATTAAGAATAAGTATTTAATATAGACTCTTTACTTAAGTAGTAATATATTTATTAAAGTACTAAAGCTATTCTAAAGCTATCTTATTATTTATTTATCTATTACTTATAGGTTTAATAATCTAGTTATATAGAAGACTACTCTTAGTATACTAATTTATAAGATAATTCTTATCTTAAACTACTAAAAATAAAGGTACGTTCTAGCTATTATAATTATATAGTAATTATATTTCTTTATCTAGCTAAGGTTCTAGTTTAGCTAGAACTTAGAAAGGTTATATAAGAGTTAGAACCCTAGAGTATACTCGGTCTAATAGCTCTTACTAAGTACTAACTCTTACTAAGTACTAGTTATAAGTAGAATTTAATTTAGTTTAATACTACTTTATTTTATTACTTCTAGAAGATTCTAATTATCTCTTCTTATATATATAAGACTCTATAGAAGCTATACTTATATAAGCTCTTTATATACTTCTTAATTAAATTTTAGAAACTGTTTTTATATTAAGTTATTTAAGGTCTAGTCTTTTATAGTAGAAGTATATTACTCTTATCTATTACTTATAGACTAGAGTTATATATATATAATCTATATATAAGTAGATATATACTATATATATATATATATATATATATATATATATATATAATATAGTATAAGTAAGTAGACTATCTAAGTAAGTAAGTTATTTAACTTAACTCTCTATTATATAACTATAGATAAAATTATAACTAGAGCTTTAAATTACTACTATAATATATATTCTAAATCGTATAAAGTAGCTCTACTAATCTAGTAGGTTCGTTTATTATAACTAGTCTATCTATAGTCTTTATAGTACTAATTATATAATTTACTCTATCTCTTCTTTTCTCTACTTTAGTCTTCTTTTATAAGAATTTAACTCTAAATATTAGTCTAAGTCTTTAACTCTTAGATATCTTATAGATCTAAAGTTTCTTCTTACTAGATTAACTATTACTTTATATAGTAGCGATAACTTAGTTTATTATTAGTCTTTTAGACTCTTTTAAGCTCTATTCTTAAAAGTATATTTTTCTATATAATCTTAGCTATACTCTTTATAAATAGATTTATAGTCTCTAAAATAGAAGTTAAAGAGCTATTATAATATTATATAATTCTTTACTTAATTAGAGTGATTTATAAGCTTACTATAAGAGACTAGACCTTAAATAACTTAAAAGAAATAGTTTCTAAAATTTAATTAAGAAGTATATAGAGAGCTTATATAAGCGTAGCTTCTATAGAGTCTTATATATATAAGAAGAGGTAACTAGAACCTTCTAGAAGTAATAGAATAGAGTAATATTAAACTAAATCGAATTCTACTTATAGCTAGTACTTAGCGAGAGTCTATACTTAGTAAGAGCTTTTAGCCTAAGTATACTCTAGGGTTCTAACTCTTATATTACCCCCCTTCTTTCCTTCGCTTTCGTCTAGTCGTATACTTCTTTTATTTAACTAGAGCGGTAGTACTCTCTATTACTAATTCTAGCTTCTAAGTTAGATATTTATAACCTACTTACTTAACTAGGTACTTCTATCGATTACCTCTTTTAGAAGCTTTCTTCTACTTAAGTATACGCTCTACCTCGTACTCTTCTATATTATCGACGAGTATTATAGGAGGCTAGCTTTCTTTAATAACCTATCCTAGTAGTAGCGTCGTATATATAAGTTATAGAAGTCTAGTATAAAATATATTATATATATCTAGTAGTATATTTAGGCGGTAGCTATAAGATCTAACGACCTCTATAACTATAAACTCTATATACCTAGTATCTAGCTTCTTATAGAGCCTATCTATTTTAATATTCTCTAGACTAAGCTATATCTTATCCTCTACCTAGTAGTTAGGTATCTAGTCGCGCTTTCGATTAGTCGCCTACTCCTAAGCTTCTTAGGCCGCCGCTATTACCGCTTACGCCTACTCTCTTACCTCTTTTAGTTTCTATATAATTTAGTTAGCTTTAGCGATTAGAGAGTCTCTATTATCTACCTCTAATAATTTAATATCTTTAAGTAGGCTCTAATATTATTCGTAAAATAGAAAGAATAGACTTATATCTATAGATATTAAGTCTCGTTTATATATTTTAGATATAGCTAGTAGTAACTATTTAAGCTAGTTCTTCTAGGTCTAGTCTATAAACTAGCGTAAGACTATTTTAACTACTTTATTTATTTATTTAGTAGTACTATTAGTCTCTAGCGAGAAGGTAGTAGACAACCTACGCTTAATTTATAGTAGCTTACATACCCTCTTCTATAGGGCGCTTATAAACTATATATCTCTATTAGAGACAATTACTAAAGGTAGGAAGTAGTAGGATAGATATCGTCGTAGAAACTATTTAGCTACTATTTTAGCTTTAATATCTTCTAGACTATCTACTATTACCCCTTTACTTAACTAATCCGTGACTATAATTATATTTTAATAGCCTTTAGAGACTAGTAAATTCGTAATAAAGTCTATAGATATTTTAGACTATATTCGATCTAGTATAGATAGTAGCTTTAAGAATTTCTATCGACGAGACCTCTATATCTTATTCCTTCTATAACTATTATAATTCTATATAAACGTATAAATATTAGTTACTATTCCTAGCTAGAAGAATAAGCGAGCTACTAGTATATATATAACCTCTATATCTAAGTACCTATAGAGTACTATATCGTAGGTTACTTAAATTAGGCGAGCCCTTAGATTAAGGCTATTAGAGACCTATTTTCGTCCCTAGAATAGTAGGTAACCTTATTCTAAAATTACGTACTTAGATATAGACACTTTTAAGCTAAGCTCTATAGAAAACCTTCTAGCGCTAGCCTTTGTAGTACTTAGAGTCTTATTATACTTAGGGTCGCTTACTATAGTCTAATTCTAGTTTATAAGCTCGTCTAGTAGTTCTTCTATTATATAGTCTCGTAGGCTAGTAGAGCTAGCTCTAATAGGCGAAACGCGAACTATAGAGCTTACTACTAGTATTTTAGGCTTTAGTAACTATATATTACGGTCCGCTAGTCGCTTATTAGACTCGTTCTAAGGTATATCCTAGTCCTGTCTTAATAGAGCGTTCGCGCGTTTA
Source organism: Amylocarpus encephaloides (assembly GCA_019669835.1). Lineage (NCBI taxonomy): Eukaryota > Fungi > Ascomycota > Leotiomycetes > Helotiales > Amylocarpus > Amylocarpus encephaloides. The sequence goes on from MU251650.1 coordinate 45,936, forward strand.
TTTTTCTTACTAGAGACGTATATAATATAAAAGTTATACCTAAAGAGAATTAAGAACTAGTATATCTAGTACTTTATAAGCTTTCGAGTAGTTATAAAGTACTCTAGATTCTTATAGTCTATATATATATTAAACCGCTTAATATTACGTAATTTAGCGTTCTATTCTTCTAGGTAGTATACGATAGCTAGTATCTTCTTATTATAAATCTTATAGTTATATTCTACTAGGTTATTCTTCTTTAAAAAGAAGACGTAGAGTACTTATAAGTCTTTATCGCTTAGCTACTATAGCGTACCTCTTATATACTATCTAGAGAAGTTAGTTTTAATACGTGTAGACTTATTATAGTCGAATTAGACTAGTGTAGAGGCTAAAGTAAATATATTCTTTAGCTTATAAAAGACTATATCTACTCTATCGTTCTATTTAAATTTTCGGTCTTTATACTTAAGCTCTATAAGTAGTCTTACTAGATCTAAAAACCCTTTAATAAAGCGCCTATAAAAGTTAACGAACTCTAGAAAGCTACGTACGCCTTTAACTAAAGTAGATGCCTTCTAGCTAGTAATAGCCTTAATCTTTTCTAGGTTTATTTTAAGTTCTTTTCTAGCTTCGATAATAAACTCTAAGTACTTAGTCTCTTATACTTTAAATTCGAATTTATTAATATCGATTTATAAGCTAGCGTTCTAAAGTCGCTATAGTACTTAATATATATACTTATAGTACTAGTTTCTACTTCTAGACAAATATATTAAAATGTCGTCTATATAAGTAGAGTAGAATTCGTCTAGGTAGTCGTGTAGAGTCTA
>MU251651.1:0-46602 GCA_019669835.1 Amylocarpus encephaloides
TAATAAAGTAAGAAGAGAAGAGAGTTCTAGAGAAATAGAAGCTTAAATATAAGATACTAGTAGTACGTACGTACTATATACTATACGTACTCGGCCTCTAGTTTCTTTAACTTTATAATACCTCTAATAAGTAAAAAACTACCTAGTCTTATAAGACCTCTATTATTACTATAGAGAATAGAGTTTAAATAGATACTCTCTTTATTAATAAAAGAGTATCTAGAGCTTCTTTACTTTTAGAAATAATAGTAAATTTAGAGTTAACTAAAAGTACCTCTTATATAAGCTCTTTATAGTCTATTTTTAAGTTATAAAGAGTAAGAAAGATAGTCTAAGCGGAGTGTTTTCTTTCTAGAGAGTCTAGAGATAGTTAGATAAAGACTCTAAGATTAGGTTTAGTAAGAAAGCTATTATTCTTCTTTAGCTTTAAAATACTAAGCGAGAGATATAAAGGTAGAGATAGTATTACTATTACTATTACTATATTTTTAGATACTAAGGTACTCTTTATAGTCTATATATATATAAATTTTCTTATAGAATCTAAAGAGAGAGAGAGAGTTATTAAGAATATGTTTTTAGAGCTAAGAGTAGTTAGAGAGTTTTCTCTAAGATATAAGCTTAATAGAAGACTAGACTAAGATTAGTAACCTAGATATAAAAGACTCTAAGATAGAGTAAGAGGTCTAGAGAGGCTTTATTAAGAGTAGTACTTAAGTAGTAATTAATAGCTTCTATAGTACCTTTAAAGAATATTTAGTCTATAGTACTACGTTCTAGAGCTTTAGAAGTTCTAGAGATAAAGTATTATTAAATGTTTAAAAGAGAGAGAATTAAGTATACTTCTCTCTTTTTAAAGCCTCTTCTTAGAGACGTAGACGAGATCGAAGGCCTTCTTAAAGAAGTCTTTATAGAAGAAATTTAGCTTATTAAGTAAGAGTAAGAGAGATTAAGTGTTTTAGAATAAAAGATTTAGTCTATAAAAAAAGATATAATATTAGAAAGTATTATATATAATATATTATAGATCTTTATAGTAGAGCGACAACTAATTTTATTATATAATTAAATAGTCTTAATAACTAGAATAATTTATACTTCTTAGGTTTAAATTTTTATAGAGAGTAGTTAAGAAAACACGTATTAAAGTTTAAAGAGAGTAGAATAGAAAAAAGTAATCGACTTAGTATATAACTATATTATATATATATTTAAGAATACTAAAATATCTAATATTAAGTAGCTAGGTTAAGTAAGAGAAATAAGAAGATAGGTAAAGAGTAATAATATTATTAGCTTTATAATACTCTTAGAATATAACTAATTTATAACTCTTATATCTATTAAGAATAAGTATTTAATATAGACTCTTTACTTAAGTAGTAGTATATTTATTAAAGTACTAAAACTATTCTAGACCTATCTTATTATTTATTTATCTATTACTTATAGGTTTAATAATCTAGTTATATAAGAGACCGCTCTTAGTATACTAATTCGTAAGATAATTCTTATCTTAAACTACTAAAAACAGAGGTACGTTCTAGCTCTTACTATTAATATAAGTAATTACTATAGTCTATTTCTAATTACTAGACTAAACTATCTTATCTCTATTACGTTAATTAGTACGTGTAATAACTATAGCTACGCTAATAATATCTATTATAAAGTCTATCTTATCGAAGTTATAAAAGTTATAATCTAAAATACTATATTTTACTCTTATATTCTTTATAAGTCGAAACCACGCGCTAATAAGCTCTAGATCTTCGTATAAGGCTCTTTGAAAGTCGTAAACACGATTAAAACGTGTCTTTAATTCTAGTCGACGTTATATAAATCGTTAAGCCTAGCGCGTTCTAATACAGTCCCCCCTGCGATTTTAGAATTAAATTCGTTATATCTTCTACACTAGCTAGCCGGGGCGTAAACCCTCTAGTATCTATATTAAGTATCCTCTAAATAATTACTTCCTCCTCTAACTAGGTTAATTTAAGGCAGTTAGCCCTCTTCTTACGTCGAGCTGTTCGGCCAGCTATTCTATCCGAAAGTGTTATATATAGTATATTATAGATCTTTGTAGTAGAGCGACGACTAATTTTATTACATGATCGAATAGCCTTAATAGCTAGAATGATTCGTGCTTCTTGGGTTTAAATTTCCATAGAGGGCGGTTGAGAAAACGCGTGTTGAAGTTTAGGGGGAGTAGGGTGGGGAAAAGTGATCGACTCGGTGATATGATCGACTCGGTATATAACCACGTTACCTATTTTTGATAATTGTTCGCATTCTAGTGAAATTCGAAATTCTTATAAATTAAAGTATTAATTTAATACGATAGACCTGCCGTAGGGGTAGGATAAATACGTTAGGAGGAGGAGGAAGGCGCCTGGTGAAAGTAGTTTCGGTCTCGATGCAGCCCCCGTTCACATCCCTCGCAAGCTAGCCTATAATTTACCGTTTTCCCAAAGCCAAGAAAACTTGGACCAATTCGAGTACTTCAGAACGGACTGTCTCCCGACTTTTTCAGAGTACGTGATCTCTTACTCCTGGGATAGGCTTGTGGTTCAAGTAACTGGTGTTGAGCCGGATGTTCGGAGAGCTATTATTGCACTTACAACTCTACAGCAATAGAAAACATCCCTTATGTCTTCCTCGCTTGTTGCCCATGCAATATTTAGTATTCTCAGCTGATTTCGAACATGTAACAGCTTGTGTACCGTTGATCTTACGATTTCTTCTCGAGACAAATAGCACGGCTGCACACATCATGAATACCTGTTCTCTAAGCAGACCGAGAAAATTTTGCGAATGTAGATTGTTGACATATCAGGTTGCAGAATCCTTCGTCAGTATTTTATTCACGTCAGATTCTAGCCGCTGTATCAGCCCACTTGACAACGTCCAGTATCAAAGCAACAATGTTGAAAGCATCCACCCCTTCGCCTAACTACAACCACAAAAGACCCGTACAATAACTCGTCTACTCCCCCCTTCCACTCTCCACTCTCCACAAATCATCTTCCACTCCTCTCCCTCTCCATCGCTTTCCTCGCGTCCCGATACTCCCTCATCCTCCGCTTCGCCAGCTCCCCATGTCTCCTCCCATCCTGCGCGTTCCTCAACAGCGGGATCTGGACTACGGCTGCAAAGGCGTCGTGTACTTTTTGGGGGGTCTTGTTATGCCGACGGGCGAGCTCTTCAATGGGGAGGAGTGCGGAGAGAGTTTCGGCTATGTCTACGATTCTAAGAAGATGACGGTCCGTTAATCTAGCAATAGGAGGTGGAAAAGAGAGGGGAGAGGGTGGTACAAGGGGACTAGGGGGTGGGTTGGGTGCAAATTGAGAAAGAAAGAGGACTCACAGATTAGGCGAGAATTCACGTCGCCTAGCACGCTTGCGAGGGGGTGGTTGTTCGGGTTGAGGACTTGGGTACGGAGGTTCGGCTGCTGGTCCTCTCCTCGCTCCTTGATTTCCAGTTTCCGAGCTGACAGGTTGTTTGTCTTGCAGATCGTGAATCACACGACTCCCGCCGTGAGATGGTGGCCCCTCGGTCCGGGGATCGTAGTCGGAACGGCGAAGATCATAATTCTCTGCAATCTCGTAGTATCCAGTCGGCTGTCTCTGTGGTTGTGGGAAAGTGGGAAGTGGAGTACATGATTGAGCGGACCAAGGTGGTATTTTGTAAAGTGACGGACGACGGAGGAGATCAGCTCGTTGCGTTGGCTGTGGACTAGGAGGGGATCTGCTGTGAGTTTGATATTGTGGTGGACGTTGAAGTGGAGCTTGCCGGAAGAAAGATCCATCGTCAGATATCGGTGTCATGTAAGGGGCGAAGAAATTGTTAGTTCCAGCTTGAGAGGTCCTGTGTGTTGAGGGTTGGTTGAATATGTGAGGGGGGGGGAGAGGAGGTACCTCTTGCCGGAACATTCTAGGGAAAGCACCCGGGTAGTATGGGGATATGGATTTCTCGTATGCTGTTTGCTCGGTGTAAGGGGAAGATCTCGAGGTTCCGGCTTGTGTTGCGCGTCGGGGATTTTGTTGAAAAGGTATATTCCTGCTTGTGTGAACTCCCTGTGGCTGCTCCGTGGACTGTGCTACACTATCTAGCGTTGGTAAATCCGGGGAAGTATCCCTCAACCCATGCTGCAACCTCCTATATCTCGTATCAAACCCTCCAGAGACCTCATCGTTATTTTCCGGGCAGCTGATACTAGGGATAGTGAGACTCAGCATATCCTGCATATTCGCGCCCTCGAGCATCTCCAAGTAACTAGGGGTCGCCGTGTCCCGAACTGGCAATGTCACAGATTGCGGTACCGTTTTGGGGGAAACTTGAGGAGGCTGCGACGGGATCGCCGGAATGGTGGGGGTTCTGGTGTGGGAAGATACTTTGGGTACTTTGGCTGAATGGACCGGTGAGAAAGATATGGGTTCCCACCTCGGGGATGGGGCTCTGGGTGGCGGTTCACATGGAGGGTCTTGCCATAGGGCTGTGAGGGTCGGTTCGGATGGCTCTGGGCAAGTTGGATCTTTGCAAGTGGTTGTTGCCTGTACATCGTTTGGAACATGATGTTGGGGCTCCTCCTCATTTGTTAAAAGACCTATTGTAGGTAAAGAATCCGTTCGGTTAGGCGCCGCTTGATCATCCTTAGGTCCAATATGGCAAGATTCAAACTGTTGGACCATACCAGCACTTGCTCTTCTCTGTCCTGGATCTGGCTTCAGAAGAAATGGTGGTACTTGGTCGGTTTGAGGAGTTTCAGAAGGCGCGGGATTGTGAAGCGAGGTTGTGGTGGATGCTGATCTTGGATTGTGGTCAGTATTGTGGATCCAGATGAGAGTCAACTTACCGTTTCCTCTTTCGTTTAGACTTTGGGGCAGAGTACATGAATTGTACTTCATCGTTGTCAGGTGTCACTGGTAGATGGGGCGCGGGTTGTTGTAGAGGGATTTCGCCGTCTTTTGGGATGGGTTTGGGGGCTTGCTCGAGATCCATCGGGAATGGTTGATGTTGGACTGTTGTTGAAGCAGAAGGATGATAATGGTCAAATATTGGGAAGTTATGCTAGGGGACAAAGGAATTTTTGCTAATAGCAGCTTAGATAGCATGAACCTTAGGGCATAAGACACCGCTAAAATAGGCAGATGGATCTTCTGCAAAGAGCAAAATTTGGGATACAAAGCATGTTCAATGAAAACTTGCCTTGGAAGAGAAGCTGCAGATAACTTGAGAAAGACCGCTATGCATGAGCCCGCAGGTTGGTTGTAAAGAAATGTCGCTTTCAGCCTGCGACAGTTGTCCAATATTTATTTTTTACTTAAAAGTACCGAGATGCTGCTAAGCGAGAAACAATTGACCCTTTTATCGCACTGTATCAGATGCACGGGTACACTAAGGCTTTGTAAGTCCATCGATTGGCTGTCTGAAAGGTGAAAGGCGAAAAGTTCCAGCTATGCAGTGGGTGTGCCAAAGACAAAGCGTCAAAAGACTTGTCTGGAGAAAGTAGCATTCACCATCGTTTAATAATTTTTCACTCGTCTCGTAAACACCTTTTGCAACCCGGTCACTTTCAGTAAACATGAGCAGTTGGGATCCATTGTGTCCAAATTGAGCCTCTGTATTGATTAAGCTTGAAAACCAATCAGGATATTGCGTGAGCTAATCAAATACCCTCAAAGTTATCTTTGAAAAAGAAGATGGTTACTTGGACAGTATTTCCAACGCGAAGCGAGTATATTGCTGAATAGAGGGTTTGCATCTGGGGACTTACTCTTACACCACTACTAGAAGCTAAAGGAGGTGGAGGGTATTGACTAAAACTGTTCGAACTCATATTCCGCAATCTCGCCTCTAACCTTGGTCACCTTATGAACACATCTAGCAGAAGATGACTATAGGACTTAAATATCATATCGTCGTGCAGGTATCACTCATTTTCAAAGAAGCATAAATCAGGGAGTTTCGTATTCTAGACTACTAGAAAGAAGAAAAGGGGTATGCGAAGATATCCTATGAGGTTTGTTTTATATTATTTTAGGCTATGTAAATGAAGGTGCTTCATATTCCGAGAGGCAGGGTTCTAACTTCGCCTTCCTTCGAGACACAGTTGTAGATGGCAGCACCAAGTAAGTTTAAATATGTGGACTGTGCCAGGTCTTCCGTGAAAGAAGAGGAAACGACGAAACGAAAGTGTAAAAGAGTGTGAGGCTAAAGAGGATAATGATTTGGCGAGGAGGCGAACTTGTCGAAGTGCCAGAGTTCTGAGCAGGTTGCACATCGGCAGGATCTGGGAAGGAAATCAGGTGACAAAGTTGTTGCGCCTTGTGTATCTGTACTCCGTAGTTTGTGAAGATTGTAAGCTAGTCTTAAGCCTGATCTAGTTCCAAAACCCGGACCTTGTGCCCCGATGCCCCACCATAACAGGCCCCACATCACTCACGCTCATAGGCTCGGTCCTATCTCGGAATAACATATCTTGGCAATAACGATCTAAGGCTCTAGCCTCGCCATCAAAATGTTGTCATCCCCAAAAGCAATCCGAAAGACTTTCAGACGCGTCCTGGGTTTGCAACTAAGAAAACACAACAACATTCAAGTCAATCCTGTTACAATTTCTAACGTTGACAATCGATTTGCCTATCTCTTCAACTCTTCTGAGATCTTTGAATTGGTTGGCAGCCCTGTCATAATGGCCCCTCCAAACCCATTGATGTCAACCCAGAAGACCACTGGTGGTGGACTTCAAGTCGCCCTTCATCCGCTTGTTCTCTTGACAGTTTCGGACTATGTTACTAGGCACACATTGAGACGTCAAACTGGGCCTGTTGTTGGAGCTTTGCTTGGGCAACAGAACGGCAGAGAGATCACCATTGAGCATGCATTTGATTGTCGCCTCGTTGAAGTCGAGGGTGATATCGTACTACATCGCGAATGGTTCAAGGAGCGACTACAGCAGAGTTTGTTCCCCTCACCAGCTTAGAATTACTGCGCTAATCAAGCTTTTAAACATAGTGAAGGATGTCCACAAGGTCCCTACTCTTGATCTCGTTGGCTGGTATACGGTCCTCCCACAAGATGGCCCTCAGGATGTTCAGGTTCCTATCCACCGACAAATCCTCAGCGAATTCAACGAGTCGGCGATCCTCCTTGGCTTCCACCCCACTGCAGTTCTCGATGGCCCGATTGGGGGCAAATTACCTATCACGATCTACGAATCCAATTGGGAGGCTGAGGGAAGGGGCGCGGAGACCGGAGAAGACAAGAAGATGGAGGATGGGGATGCCAAGTTGGGCCTACGATTCATGGTTCTACCATATACCGTCGAAACTGGAGAGGCCGAGATGATCAGTGTTGATTTCGTGGCACACGGGGGAGGAAATGCAACGGCCGTGGATGATACATCGAAGAAGCGAGCCCCCATCAACGATCCCAAGTCAAAAGGCAAGACTCGCGCTTCCAACAAGTCCTCCACTAGAAACATCTTGAGTCGTGAGGAAGAGGAATTACTTTCACAATTGACCGCTAAGGCCAATGCGATCAAGATGCTCAAGGCCCGCATCGAATTGATTGCAACCTACCTTCGGAATATACATGGTGACACTCCTCCAGAAGGCGACTTGGCAGATGCGAAGCAGACCGTGACTAACCATGCCATTCTCCGATCCATCCAAGCCCTCCTGATCAGACTGAGCTTTATCGTTCCTGCAGACACCAAGCGTTTCGAGCAAGAGCTGTTGGCCGAGCAGAACGATGTCAGCCTGATCAACCTCCTCAGTATGCTCACCAACAGCATCAACGACGTCCGAGAAATTGGCAAGAAGTCCAATATCATTGGGAAAGGCAGGACCTCCTCGAAATCAAGGAGTGGTTGGTTAGGCAATCTACCAGAATGGTCCGGAGGATCAGGCGTAGCTAGTGGCGCTGGCGATTTGATCTCTTATTGAATCCTCTGCATCAAAAGTTCTGGGTCTCACCATTTTTACTTTGCGTAGTGTTCAGAAGGCGTGGATCCTCATATGGGGAGGGCGTTTTGAGGACTTAATTTCATGGATATGGAGAGGCATACGAAAACATGAGATCAATGATATATACATAGAATACTCATGATAGTCATCTCACATACAAACAGAAAGACCCACGAAATAAATGATAGCGATGATACATCAAAAAACCATGAATAATTATCTGAATCCTGCCCCGCTAGTCTAAGTTACTTAAAAAAAAAAAGAGAAAAAAAATATACAGAGCCGCCCAATCCCAAACCTTTAGAGAGTCCATAAAAACACAGTCTTTTCCTCCTTTCCTGTTCCCATTCGTAGCCACAAATCTCTATCCCAAGTCTAAGTGTTCACACCCCCAAAACTCAAGCTTCGATAACAACTTTCAGAACCAATTTCCCTTCATCATCCACCGTCCTCCCCGCCAGCTCAAACGCCTCCTTCGCATTTCCCAACCCCTTGAACTTATGCGTCACCATATCATCCAAACTCGGCAGCTTCATCGGCCCCTTCCCACCTAACAATCGGATTCCCGTTTGGTACGTATTCGCGTACCTGAAGATACCTAAAATATCCACCTCTCTAAGTTGCGCAGCAGACAACGGGACAGTCTGAATGGGTGTCCCCATCCCGACCATGATGACTTTCCCACCCGGTTTCGTGGCGTATAACGCGGTCTGCATGCATGGTTCCTTACCCGTACACTCGAACGTCACGTCCACCCCATCATCTTCATCTTCATCAAGCGTAACCATATCCGGTCTTGCGACAGCGAGAACGTCAGCCGCGAGGGCTTTCGCGCCTTCAAGACGATCGCTTACGTTGCTGTAGGCGGATAGGGGGGTCATGATGCCGTCACATGATGCCGGGGTGGAAGTACCATCTGTGAAGATGGAGGAGGATGAGGAGCTGGAGTGCAGGGTTTGAGGGACGACGAAGCCGTGAGTTGCGAAGCCCTTCTCGACCGCGTACTCGACGCGGCCGGCGTCGCGATCCAAGATGGTGACGAAGGTGCAGCCGGATTGTCGTGCCATGGCTGCAACGAGGAGGCCGACGGTGCCGGCGCCTATGACAACTGCGGTTGAGCCTGGGGTTGGGGCGGCGCGGTTGAGGGAGTGGATTGCTACTGAAAGGGGTTCTAGAAGGGCTGCTGCGTCGAAAGAGACGTGGTCGGGGATTCTAGCGGGGATGTTAGTTGTTTGTTATTGTTGTGTAGGAATAGGGGATGAGCTCGCTTGTGACACCAGATGGCTGGATGATTTATCCGATCTTGGAGAGTTCCCTGAAAATGTGGTATACTCTTCGCACTACTCCTAAACTTCATCCGTTTACAGAGATTGTAACGACCTTTCCTGCAAATCGTACATTGTCCACAAGGGATGCCGACCTCGAGGGCCACTCTCTCCCCAACCTTGAAGCCATTCACACAGGGACCAACACTGACAACAACACCAGAAGACTCATGACCGAGAGATAAAGGGGCGCAAGCACACAAGTCTCCGTTCGCAAACTTCTTGTAGTAGCTGACATCAGATCCGCATATGCCGGTCGACCTGACTTGGATCTGGAGCTCCCCTGCGGAAGGTTCTTCGATGTTTCTCGTTTCCTATTGATTGGTTAGATTGGGTGGTGAAAAACGTGTTGGCGTACCCGGAGTACTGGACAGAAGCCATGCACCGAACCGTAAAGGGGGAGTTTCTCTTACTAAGCGCAGGTCAAGTTTGCCATGCAGAACCGAGGCGTTGACCACGGCTTTGGTTGGAAAGCTGTGTCCTGATAAGACGATCGGATATGCCTCCGCATCGGCAGAGGGAGCCATGATATAGATATAAGATCGAGAACGCTAGTTAATTATGGAGTCAAAAGGAAGTTTGTGGGGGAGAGGGTTGACTTGAAAGACCTCCACGAAGAAGGAAAGTACGTGGGGGTTATAAAGGAAGGCAAAGGGGAGGCGGTATGCCTTTCTCCATAGCGGTATGTTGCTCCTTACCTTGATAGTGCGAGTACAAGTGCCATTGAGGCAAGCGGTCTCCCCAGGTTACCACTCATAGAGCTCTGAGCTATCTCTCTCTAATCTTTCCTCAAAAAGATTCATAATCTCGGGTTATCTTGCAGGCATTGCTACCAGTGGATATCCCTATTCGTGATACAAGGAGATGCCGGGATGTTGCAGGTACAGGACTGCACAATGCACATATAAGAGAGCGGTCGCCGTCTAAAGTGGATTGGCCCCTCCTCGAGCAGCAGAGACGGCCGCAATACATACCTTCGAAAAAGTTGCCATCCGGAAAATACATTGATATCCTCGTCATTCTCTTAATCGGGCCAATGGGAAAACGTTGTGGAAAAAGCGTGCGGATATAAGAGGTTGAAACGGGGCTCATGGACTGAGGTTGTGTTGATCTGGCTCAAAGGAATCGTTCGGCTCCAGCTTTGACGACTCGGTAAAGTCTTTCGGGTAGACAACAGAATGATCCACGGAGTACTCTCGCTACCCCAGCTTCGGAGAAAACATGCCTCGATGCTACTCCAGAGATAGTCTATTTTGCCGCTCGCACGCCTGCCAGATCTGGGGCTAGTGATTCATAACGGAGGGAGAGGCTCCCGTCCAAAAGGCAATGGAGATGATCCGTTGCTTGGTGCACCAAAGAATGTCGAAAGTGGATGCAGTTCATGTACGGAGTATAGCTGTGCTACTCTATACTGCTAGGACTGGTCCATTTATTGAAAACGGAGGTCGCAAGCAATGCATTGTCGCGGGCAAACACGGGCGTTCGTGGTACGACGTCGACATAGATAAAGCGGTGTTCAGGAATCGATCATGCTGCTTCTGGGGCTGCTGCTGTAGCAGGCTTCCACCAAATCGTCATGGCGATCCAACTAACTTTTTGCCAGGCATGGAGATATTCCCACAAGCGGCGCTGGCCAGGAAGCGATGATGAATGATACGGATCACTGGTACAGTATGCAGTAGTTCGTTGCAAAGAGGAGCGTGCTGACTTGCAGTGCTCAGGAACCCGCTTTGGTGTCGCGGTGTGATGCCGTGGCAGCATTGGCCCGAAAGCGAAAGGAAAGACAAGATGTGGACGATGGCGGAAGATGCAAAGAAGAAGCCGCCGAACATCCGACTGCAAATACCTAGGTACATGTGCTTGTCGTACATGTGTGACGAAGAGCGAGGTGCATGGATGGAAGCAACGATAGGCTCTTGGTTTTTGACATATGAAGGGGCGAAGAACCAGTTGGACCACCGAGAAATCAATAATTTCGGAGGATAAATGCCCGCGACTCTCCGTAATGACGAGGTCTCATGTGTGGATGAACTGGGCAAGCAAGCTAGGTAAGCTAAGTGAGTTGAGCAAGTTGCACAAAGATGAAGGGGAAGAGTAGGAAGAGAGCAGGAAGAGCAGGAAGAGTTGGAAGAACAGGAAGAACAGGAAGAACAAGAAGAGCAGGAAGAGCGAAGAGCAGGAAGAGCAGGAAGAGCAGGAGGAAAGCGTGGAGTAGCGGTATTCCGTAAGTAGCCCCTTACATTACTCGCGAGTCGTGATGTGCAAGAGCAGGGCATCGTGAGCATGGTCCGTATAGGTTGGCAAGGTACTCCGTAACAAACAAGGTTCATAAATTGAGGCGAGCAAGTAGCATGGCTTTTGAACAAATGAGAGATGGGGTAACATGGGGCTTGCTTTTAGGGCTACGGGGCTGCTCGTTCTCCATATCCGACTGGCACTGGCTGACTGGCACCACTGGCACCTCTAGCGCCACTTTATCACTTCCTAGTATCAGGCTCAAAGATCATAATAGCTCGGGATAACGACATATCAGAACAGAGGGATTCTCTGACGTGGCCAAACCGCCATCCTTAGTACATACCCTTCTCTTGGTCGCACAAGCCTTCTTGAGTGCTTGCCCTCTTCTCTTGATACCATAGACTCACATGCAGCGCTGTAAGTCGTGCTTCACAGGAATTCATACATGTCTTCGTCTGCCGAGTCTAACGTGACGCGGGCTATTGGATGCTGTAGGTGGTATACAACGTAGGTAATAGGTGGTGGGCTGTAGAGACCAGGGGAATACAGCCTGCGGCAGTGACAGGGTAAGTGCCTTAGTACGGAATTATCCTCCGTACGGGATCCAACCATTCCACATTGTCGGGTTGTCTCCAAAATCAGAACGTGCTTGCATCGTTTAGCTGAAGCAAAACCAGGGAGGAAAAGGGGTGTGGTCGCCTACCTCGTTGCGAGCCGAGATGCAGCGTTGCGCGCATCAACTCGATCCTCGTCATCTTCCTCCTTCAAGCCCTTAAGACCTCCCATACTCCCACCGCTGAGAGCTCGGGCTCGGCCCGTGCCCTGCTCATCTTCTCCATTTGCGTCTTCGGCAACATTTGACATGAAACTGCCTGATATGCTTCGATTGAGTCCGTCAGGACGTCGAGGCACACCGCTCCAAGCGTCTCCTTTGGGCCCTTGACTGGCTGCTAGACTTGCACGTCGTGCAGCAGGATGCGCCTCGCGTCCAAGACGACTTAGACCTCCGGAAGAATCGATGGCTCGGATGTCGGGCCTGATGGTCTCCAATGTTGCCAACGTGCGGCGCTCGGCTTCGATTTCTCGAATAGCGTATTCCCGAATGCTAAGCCTTAAGTCCGCAGCGGTTCTTGCAAACCAACGACGTTGTTCTTGCAGCAAATTGGCAGTAACACGCTGTGTTTTCCCGAGCAGATAGAGCTCATTGCTCCGCGCCTCGTCTAATGCAGAGATAGCCTCATCGACCTTCTCTCGTCGAACGGAGGCGCTTGCCTTCAGCCTATCTGCGGCACTCAGCTTGCTTCTTGTCAACTGTTGGGCTTGCAGGAGTTCACGCAGGAGGATGTGGCGGTTGGTAAGGGTCTCTTTGACAATGAAGGAATCCTGGGAATGGTATTGCAGGGGATCTCCAATAGTCGTTGCTTCTGCAGTTCCTTGAGCAGCGTGATAGTCTCCAGTTGTCTGAATGGTCTTGCCAAGCTTCCGGTAAGCATTTGCGAGTCCAGAATGGGGCTCTTGAATGTTCATTGCACCGAGCTTGACACCGAAATCGGACTCAGCAAGTCCCAATCCTGCATATATCAGTAAGGATCTACATCAGGTGCCTCGTAATAGCTCACCTCTTCGGGCTTTCACAAGCTTGTCAACCTTGTGCCCCGCATCCATTGTACCAAGGTAGAACAATTTCACAATTGGTCGCGCGTCTTGTAATTCCGGTGTATCGTCAGGAGGGGGTGCGAATTGTTTGATAACTCTTCGGCGCACCCCGGTGGCGGGCTGCTTCCTCTTCAACATTGGGCTATAGCCAAAATCACTTTCCACAAACAGAATCATCTCGTCGTCTCTCATCAACACTTCATTTGCGCAGACATAATTCAGCCATCTCTGCAATGATGCTTTCACGCGGGCTTCGTCCTCATCTGTGCCAGCCCCAGCCGATGTCAATGCAGGCGGTACGGCAGGAACTAGAGCTTCTGGGTTCGAGGATATCAGATGGTCTGCTAGCTTGATAAATTCGGAGTGTGTCCGCCGAACATCGCGGAATTGTGTAGTTCGAAATTTAGGGAGGTTGGTCTGAATAATTAGCATAGTTACAATAGACAGACCGGCATTCTTCGAGCTACTTACGTGGACATCAAATCTTAATATGGGGTCTTTTCTCCCAGTCCTTTCAAGACCGGTAATTTTTGCTTGTAGCTTGTATTGAGGGCCTTGAGTTTGCTGTGCTTGCCGAGCAGCAGGGTGATATCTTTGTGGTTCCTGGCGATGGCGTTGCGCTTGTGAACCAGCAAGAGTTTGCTGGTCGGATTGGGATGGAGCTGTTTCCGTAGTATCCGGTCGGCGACCTTCAGTCTCCGCAGCAGACTCCGTTCCAATACTGCTTTCTGGTCCATTGGAATTGCCTCCACCAATCGTATCATCTTGTGAGAAACCTTCATTGGCTGGATTCAAGCTATAAGGTGATGGTGATGGCGATGGCGATGGCGGTTCGCCAGACTGCCCATAGGAACTGTTCCTAACATGACGCGGCGATGTAGCCGGTGATGAGCCCCATGGCGACGCACCTGCTGGATTATCCGCGTCGTTGATCGTGGTAGAGTAATCCATCGCTGAAGCTCGTGCCTTTGGGGGTCGGTTGAAGGAGGCACGGGGAGTGATGTTCGGAGGACTATAACGTCGAGGAAGAGCCAAATAAGCTCAATTGTGATCAGGAATTCGTCTGCTGGGTTTCGCCGCAATGTGGCATCTCAAGGAGGTATTGACTTCGGAGACTGCGCTGTCTAAAGCTATGATGAATGCGATTGACAAGACAATCAAGATGGCCAGCAGGCTCCCTTTACCAACTCACAAGCGCGACTACAGGGGTTAACATTAGCCGCCACAAGCGATCAACATGCTGCGATTTTCCACAACGATTCACATCTGGAACCATTGCCATTAATCACTTATTTATCGGGTGATGAATTCTCCATTACTGAGAAGAAGTTGCCCAATATGGCACCGAAATCTTAGATACAATTGTTCGGGACGTAGTCGCATTCAATTACGGGTGCCAAATCTACGGCCTCGATATTCTTCCACCAGTAACTCGGTGTATCATGAGCCAAAAGTCGAAAGAACACGCAATATTGGGATTATTGCGCACATCGATGCCGTGAGTTGCCACTGCTGCTGTACCGAATCCAATTACTGAATCAATTATAGGGCAAGACGACAACCACGGAGCGCATGCTCTATTATAGCGGGTACACTAGAAGAATAGGAGGTATATACGTTTTCTCAAACTCTCGCCTTCCTATCATTACTGATGAGTCTCTTCATTCCTGGTTCGAAACAGCCTAATCTCGATACCATGTGACGACAGCCTTTTCTTTACTTACATTCATTATAGATGTCGACGATGGATCGACTGTCACCGACTTTCTTCCTGCAGAACGAGCTCGAGGAATCACCATCCAGTCTGCTGCTGTGACGCTTCATTGGCCACCATTAGATAGTGCTACCCCGAGCAAAGGTGTACTACCCAGGTCCCAAATACCTCACACCATCAATTTGATTGATACGCCTGGCCACGCAGACTTCACATTTGAGGTTCTACGGTCATTGAGAATTCTAGATGGCGCAGTATGCATACTCGATGGCGTTGCTGGAGTTGAAGCACAAACCGAGCAAGTCTGGACTCAAGCCAATAAGTACAGCATTCCAAGAATAATCTTCGTCAACAAACTTGACCGAGATGGTGCTGCTTTTGAGAGAACAGTGAAAGAGGTTGGTACTAGACTGCGAGGCTGGCCAGCTATCTGTCAAATTCCTTGGTGGGAAGGTGGCAAAGGACGATTTACTGGCATTGGAGATGCCATTAATTTGACTGGTTTGGAGTGGGGGGGAGGTGATGGGAAGACCATCCAGAATTTCACTTTGGAACAACTCAAGGAAAAAGATTCGGGGCTACGAGAAGAGGTAGTCAAAGCGCGCATCGCGCTCGTGGAGGCCTTGTGTGAATTCGACGAGGAGCTTCTGTCAACATGGCTGGAGCATAGCGATGATGCCCTGCAAGTCCCAGCACAGGCCATCAAAGACAGTCTGAGGCGATGTATAATCGACGGCTCGGGACGACTAATACCAGTCTTTGCTGGTGCTAGTTTCCGGAATATTGGGGTTCAACCATTGCTCGATGCCGTGGATGACTATCTGCCAGACCCAACAGAAAGACCCGATCCTAGAGTTAGTCTGGGTTCTCAAGAGTGCTCCCTCACGGACCTCCTCCGCGGAAACATATCATTAGCTGAATCTATGGACAAGAGAATGGCCAAGAAGGCAAACTCCTCAAAGGCTTTGGTGGCTCAAATCGAGTCATGTGCTTTGGCCTTTAAGGTCGTCAACGACGCCAGGCGTGGTGTCCTTGTCTACATCCGTGTATACTCTGGCTCGATCAAACGAAACGCTTCGATTTGGAACACCAATCTCCATATCACAGAGAGAGCTCAGCGACTTTTGCAAATGCAAGCAAATGATGCTGTCGAGCTTCAACATATACCAGCAGGGCAAATCGGTGTCATCGCTGGTTTGAAGCATGCTCGAACGGGAGATACTCTAGTCGCCTGGTCTGGACACCATATTAAGACTGGACCTCCATCTCCGCTAAACATGCTCCAATTGCGGCCTATAGATGTCCCACCACCAGTATTTTTCGCGGCTATCGAGCCAGATAGTCTCAGCGAGGTGAGGAACGTCAAGGAGATCCTTCAGGTGTTGCTTCGAGAAGATCCAAGTTTGCACGTCAACATGGATGAAGATTCTGGTCAGATCCTACTAAGTGGCATGGGAGAGCTCCACCTTGAAATTGCTCGGGACCGTCTTGTCAACGACTTCAAAGCCAAAGCCACCATGGGCAACATCGAAATCAGCTACCGCGAGTGTGTTCTCGCCGCTACAACCCCAATCCAGGTAATATACGACCGCGAAGTGGCCGGCAAGAAGAGCAAAGCAGCATGCGAAGCAAGCATCGAACCCTTCGACGAATTGGCCCCTCCCAGAACCTCATACACAATCGAACGAGATGGCAACCACATCTCGCTCAATATCCTGGGATCTATAGCCTCAGACGGCCCTCTAGGCTCCTCCTCCCTCCCTGCCAACCTTCCTATCCCCACCATCCACACTGCTCTCATCAACGGCGCCGTAGCAGCGCTCGCCCGTGGTCCCCACAGGAACTTCCCCGTCCACGCAAGCCATGTAACACTGACCCTCGATCCAACAACCGACTTTTTTGGCCCCAGCACCACACCCTCATCTATATCCTCCGCCGCGCACCTAGCCGTGAAATCCACGCTTGAGTCCGCGCTTCAAGGTAATGGTATCGGTCTCATGGAGCCTGTTATGAATGTAGTGATCTCCTGTAATGAAGTCTCACTTGGTCCCATCATTCATGATATATCATCCGCGCGCGGCGGGCATGTTCTATCGTTGGAAAATGAGGGGAATGAAATATCCTCTACCCTTCCAGTGATTGATTCGAAGAGGATATACGCACCTCCGGATCCCTTTGCTTCAACCGGAAGTGGGGATAGCTCTGAAGGTCCAGGACAGCAGCGGCAGGTCACAGCACGGGTGCCGTTGAAGGAGATGGTAGGGTACTTGAAGCACCTGAGGAGTTTGACGGGTGGAAGGGGGACATTTATCATGACCGTTCACCAGTTTGAAAGACTATCTGGCCCGAGGGAGAAAGCTGTGTGACGGTGTAGAACATAAATATCCTTTTACCGTCTTCATTGGAGCATCAGATACTATCTTGATGCATTTCTTTTCTGTCGGGACTTTTTTCAAAAACCACGATTCTTTCTTTGTATGGAGTGCAGGGGTTTATCTAGGCTTTCATTCAATCCGTTTTCTTGCTCCAAAATAACATCTTACATCTGCACCCATTCACACGGCACGCACCATCAGAGATATTATCTGAACCTCCCACACCCGCCCTGCAATCTGCTCGGTGCACACATCCCCCCACCACGAAGCAACCCGCGCGCTCATGACGCACCCATCCTATAAAAGCAACGACAGGAAGCAATGGCTGTGGCGAAGATGCCCGTCCGGGTGACGGCGTGCCTATGACGGGGGAGGGTTCCCGTTGCTGGCTGGCTTGCAGAACGGCCCCGTCTATACTCCTTAACCACGGTACCTCCGTGTATATATATATATATGTGTGTGTGTGTACAGTGACACCAAAGATGGGAGAATATAAGTCATTCTCTTTATCCCCTATAGGACATTCAAGCAAATTCCCCTAGATTTACTAGGTCAATTTAATGGATTGTTCGTAAACGTGCAGGAGAATCAAGGAATAGGTAACTGGGGTGGTGCACGGCGAGCAAGTGTCTGACATCAACATTTGTTTTCTATTCAGAGTGGTTTGTGTCAGATATTTATGAGAAGCCTTCGATTTCTATATCTAATCCTGTCAAAAAGAAAGGAGATGATAATCTAAAGTCTACTACTATATTTACAAATCCGATCTACCCCCTCGTGCTTTCGAAGAAGAAAAAAACACCAAGAAGATGAGAAATATTACAAGAGTCGCGCAGTAAAGAAATCCCTGGATGGCTGATTTCTAATCCAGAGCGCGAATAGGTCCTGTCGCTCATCCATCCAAAGGAAACTCATGAAACCCCCGAGTGACCAGCGCCATATCCAATCAATTTAGCCCAACACCAAGATACACCTTAGTAAACCCCTGGAAAGATTACCCATCGAACGCGCTTACAATAATCTTCCCAACCTTTCCCATACTTTTTCGAGCAACGCTCCTCGTCTCGCCAGCATCGATGAATTAGTAAAATCGTCATGAAAATTGCGTAAGTCCATGGCAGAAGGTCCTCGAATCCGCAAGCTGCACACATCGAGTAGCTCAGCATCAAGTCCCCAAGGTAGTTAATGTGTCGTGCCATGCCCCACCAACCAGAACAGAGAAGAATGCTGGAATGCTCGCGCCCGTCCTTGGTTCGGTATTTCACATTCAGAACCTGAGCCGGTCGACCCCACAATTTACATGCTCCTTTCGTTCTTCGGACCAGATCCTTCTGGTGGTTGACGGAGCGGAAGAGGGTGTAACCGCTGACACCTGTAATTAGAAGGGTGGTGGCGTTCATGTTCGACAGCAAAACCGGATTTCGAGCCAAATACTGAGTCTGGAGGGAATAAATGGCGGGAAGCCACACCGTGGATCCCCATGCCAGGTAGAAACCAAAATGATCGTGACAAATGTCTATCGTGCGAAGATACCAATCCTCGTTGATGAAGAAATCTACAACGTATATAGTGTGGAGGATAGTAGCTATCAAGATGGAATTTGTGATGTACCCGTGCAGCTGGTATTGGTAGGCAACAAAGGAGAAATCACTGCTTATAATTAGCATATAGCACAGAAATCTTGGGTCTTCCGTCTATCCGTCCTTACAATCTATGCCAACTAGACCAGAGTAAGAGCCCTGATTAAGGCGGCAAAGGTCATGTGATAGGCATCGTCTTTCCATTCGAGATATCCCTACTGTTTCGCAGCAGAAGGATGTAGAAGAAGGGAAACCAAATTTGGGGCTGACTTACATGAGAGTCCATGCGATGATGCCAGGTCTTCCGTTGGTAAATAACTTAAAGTCAAAGGACTTTCCAAATCTAGGATTTAGCTCAATGCCCATGTACATGTCATAGAAGAAAGATCCTGGACTCGTTAGCACAAGTTCATCTTAATCACAGATTCAAGTCTTACCACTGAATTTTCGATCTTGCTCGTGAGTAGGGCTCACATGAGCTTTAATGTAGGCAATCCCAGTGAGAAGAAACCCCCAGATATTCGCAGCCACAAGAAGTCCCTCCCAATTCCGAGCTAGGAACGCAGGATCCAGAGTTCCAAAGGCTGAAAGACCGAAAAACAAGGCATGGGTGACGAACCAAGCCAACAGCCCATTTGTGCGATATTTCAGAAGATTTCCAGCAGGCGTGAGTTGCCCAGTGCTGATCACACTCGGGAGCCATCGATACAAGGCAGCTTGGAATATTAACCACGCCCCATACTGCATGCTTGCCTCGACGGACGGTCTTGGAGCCAAGGTTTGAAAGAAGTTGATACTGCCCACCTCCCTCAAATGATTCCAAGCCATGTTGATTGAACCGTCGAACGATGACAAGCTGATCCAATAGAAGAGCACGAGCAAAGGGGAAATAACCATTACTCCGGCGCATCCTAGGGCATGAAGGGGGGAACCGTGGTGATGGCTTCTTCCCCAAGAAATGCTCGAGTCACGGGTTGTCGAAAATGATGCGAGTCGAGGTCGTTTGGCAGACCCATGATGTTTTTCTGAAGGGGGGGCGGTGGAGATGCCGTGGATAGCAGGAGAAGAGAGAACGATCGACTCCATGGTGGTGTTGACGATGGTTCAACGAGGGGGGGGTGTGGCTACGCTTAGCCAGAGTAGTGGTGCAATTGAAGGATTCGAAATAAGTGAGCAAGTTGTTAAAATGTGTTTTGAACTTTTGATGAGGCGAAGTTCTCCCTGGACGAAGTCAAGGACTCTCGGGAAGCAGAAATATGATACAATATGTCCGCATCAAGATTGGCAGGCGCCACCGTCTGAATGGGGATGGATGCTTTTGAGTAGTAGAAAGTTAGAAACGCGGCGGTTACGCAGCGATTACGCAGTGGATACGGTAATCATCGAACGGGACAGACTTATGAAAGATTAGCGTGTATTTATGAACGAGGACGAATACGTGGATGGGTACGACGGTCGGTGCGCAGTACGTAGTGTACGTACTCGTCCTGCGTACGGGTGGTTATACTGTACGGGTGGTATACTGTATTACTGGCACTGTCCTACCATCCTTGTCCTGCCTCAGGCTGCCCGCCTGGCAGTCTGGCATAGCCGTCGAACACGTACGATCTAGAAACATCCCTTGCAAGGGAGGTGGTGAAGGCGCTGAAGGGGTTGCACCGTTACTCAAAGGAGCCTTCGCATAGGATTGCGCCTCTTTCGCCTGGGTGCATTTCTGTCTTTGTTTCCGTTCTGTTTCTGTTTTGCTGGCGCTTCTCCCCCCGAAACGGGGACCGAGGCTAGGCGAGGTAATGCCTGGTAATGTCGGGTGGCATGTGGTGATATCTGGTAATACTTGGTGATATTTAGTAATATCTGGCGATGAATCTGGCAATAGACGGTAATATATACCATATATTACCAGATACAGTAATATTTGGTAATGTCAGGTGGATCTGGTAATATCGGGTGGCATCTGGTAATATTTGGTAATATCAAAACAACTATTATGCAGCCCGGCCCGGACATCGTACCTGCAGCCTGGTGACTGGCTGGATATCGTGCTTTGTCCAGGACCACACGGAAAGGGAGGGAAAGGGCCAAGACGACCAATGGCTGCTTGTAGCTCAAGAGTGACATCCTTCGGTCAAGTCGTATGATATCTTTCCAATTTGAGTGCTCGCCATCACAGTTGGAAGAATGGGTTGCAGTAGTAATGGCCAGTGATATATGGTATGCGCAAGCACGTTGCGTGGCAACGATTACCAGTACTGTACAGTACAGTACGGAGCAGTCCTTCATTCACCAGGCCGTGATATCGTCTACTTCCGAGACCACGCTTTTTTGTGCAACGGCTCCTGCTACTTCCCCTTCGGCATCAACACCTTCTACTCCTGGCGCTCCCATGATATCAGGAAGAACATCCGCCAAAAACTCTAGGATGTGTTGATTGACTTGTTCGAATTGTAACAAGAACGCATCATGGCCCTCTGGCGAGTCGATCTTTCGGAGACGTGCATTCGGAATCGAGGCTGCCAGCTCTTCCTGCTCGTCAAAAGTGAACAATCCATCGCTCTCGATTCCCAGGACTAGAGTTGGCTGTTGAAGTTGGCCGAGGGCCTCTGTTATGGGACTCTCCGACCCAGCAGGTACGCGATACCTCGAGACATCATGCGTGTCCAGCTTGCGAGTGATGGCAATGTAGCAGTTGCCATCGAATCGCTTGACAAACTTCTCACCTTGGTAGCGAAGATAGGACTGTGCAGAAAAGTACGTGGAGGTGCCTCGTTTGCCATTCCTAGGCGAAGCTTGCTCCGCAGGTGATGCTATTCGCTTCGTTCCATGGAATTGAGGATCCGTGAAATTGGAACTCCAGTTCATGTTTGGTCCAGTGCTCCCTAGTGTGCTAGAGACAGCAGCTGAACTTCCAGTCCGTGATAATGGGGATCTTGTCGAGCGATGGCCATCGTTGTGGATGGCTAAATGAGCTTCCGAGGGTGTCGGAGGACTTTGGTGTTCACTGATAGATTGCTTTTTAGAAGCATCTGGTATATTCCTGCCGAAGCGTGCTTCAAACGAGTTTCGACTTCGATATGTGAGCAAAGCAGACATACGGGCCGCGCCGAGACCTGCGGATGGTGGATCTTTGAAAGGGTAATACCCGTCGTCGTATTTTGGATCTGCGTAAATGCTTTGTCGTTGCGCCTCGCCCCAGCTGATTCCCCAAGCACTATGTCGACTTGAGGTTGCGATAGGTACGATCGACTTCACATACTCTGTGCCAAAATATGCCCATTCTAAGACCAACATCCCACCCATTGAACCACCGATAACTGCAGCGACTTGCCGGACCCCGAGATCATCCAGGAGAAGTTTGTGTAAGCTGTTTCAGGGTCAGACTGCGGCCATAGAAGTGTCTTGGTGGGGCAGTACTTCACATCGTCTCTCACCGTTGTGAGTGGGAATTCTGGTCCGTATCGATCATTTTGCGAATTCCCATCCCGAGAGGTGACAGGACTTGCACTTCCATATGGACTTCCAAGACTGTTCATGCAGACCACAAAGAATCTCGAGGTATCGAAAGCTCGACCAGGTCCGCCAAGTAGAGGGCCCCACCAGTCACTGACATCAGCACTACCCGTCAAGGCATGGCATATAACCATAGCATTATCGCGCGAAGGGGAGAGTTTACCCCTCGTGCTGTAGGCGAGGGGAACACTTCGTAGTTCAACTCCAGATTCGAGGGTGAAGGATGGGATAATCGCAATTGTTTGGTTCGGGATCAAGGATGCGAATGGGTTCTCGGGCTGTTGATGCGTTCTTTCTTGGGCGTATTCAGCAGATATTCTTTTGTGGGAGAAGAGTCACACAACTGGTGTTTGTACTGACCGTAACGTGTGGTGCGCGACCAATTGGGATTATCGTTCGTAGCCATAACGGTTTGTAAGGGCGGTAGACAAACTCGGTGTCATGACAGGAGAATGTGTTGTCTAATTTCATGCATTCTTCCCTAGTGTTCGTCGCTTTTTCACCGTTTGAGAAGGCTGAAAAAAACGTCATCATGGTCAAATCACATCATACAAAACTATTTCCCGGCGAGTTTCAGCCACAGTTGTGTGGGGCAGAGGGGCGAGGCTGAAGTGGCTGGTATATTGCCTCAGGCAAAAGATTCCTTCTCAGGCCAGAAATCGCGTCGAGCCTCTTTGATGAATATTTTGCTTTGTAGCTCCCATCCAAGTTTGACTGTTCCCCATCCTCTACATTCTTTTTCGTCAACTTCGCTACCTCCTACCGGCTCCCAATGAGAATCGATAAACCGAACACGGGAATTACATCTGCGAATAATTGTATTCTGCACGCCGTTCCATCTTGGTGATTCTGCGAGGAACTCATGACACATGCGTTGAGCTTGAGAGACGCCCAAGACTGAGGCGGAGATGGCTCCAGGGAAGAGGAAGCGGAGTGAAAGAGCCTCAGTGGATGGTGGAGAAAACCGACCTTCTCCTCATCGACCTGGAAGCACCAATCTAGGCCAACATGACAGAGGATCCGACATGCGAAATGGAGGGAGACGATTAAGTCGTGGGGGCCAGGGTGGAGGACGAGGCGGCCGCAGAAATGATGATCGCAACAATACAAATCAACTGACGGTATCCGCCAGAGCTACACCGACCCCAGGCCCTATGTCGCCGCCTGCGAAACCGCCGATTGCAGTTCAGACACCAACGGCAACTCATGAAGCCATTAGCTCAAATGTCAAGCGCGAGATTGCCCCGTTCGACTACGCCTATATCACTGAGACCTACTTAACATCATGGGACACCACGGGTCGCGAACATGTTGTGAAAGCTGGCGTGCAAGCGCGACAGGATGGAAATATCATGGACCTTGCCACAATATATCAGGAGATCATTCGCGCGAGTTTGGATGACCGAATTGAGACAAGTGAAGGAGGTTCATGTATTAAAGATATTCTAGGTCCCGAGGATTCTTCAGACTACCCTGCGGCCCAGACTCTGTTTCTTGACTCATTTTCAATGGTCCTCGACTCTGAGGAGCTCCCATTGAATCCCGCTTCAAGGCCATTCGTCACTTCGACAGGAATATCCGCGATAGCCATGCGACACATTCTTGACGGTCACCACCTCCAAAATCTAAACTTAACACGAGACACTTTCACTCGGGTCGGAATTCGACAAGCCACAATCCTCCTTTACCGACAGTCGAATTACAACCTCCTCAGAGAGGAAAGCGAGGGGTACTCGAAGCTGGCGACAGAGTTGTTCACCTCTAGTGGTGGAAATTCAGCAGCCACCGACCAAGCAACTAGCGCACATGTCGAAGCTTCGTTCCAGCGTGTCAAAGGACTCATAGGGACTTTCGATCTTGATGTAGGAAGAGTGCTTGATATAACATTGGACGTTTTCGCCTCGCTACTTATCAAACAGTATCGATTCTTTGTGAAGCTTTTGCGAGTTAGCTCTTGGTGGCCACGTCATGATCTGCATACTGGCGGTGTTCAGTTTGAAGGTCTTCCAACCTGGGCTTTACCAGGGGATGATTCCCTACAGGATCAACAGGCGGTACCAAGTGTGGAAAAGTTCGAAAAAGACAAGGCTTTTTGGACACGAGCTCGAGAAGTGGGTTTGAGTGCGTTCTTTGAGCTTGGGGGTAGACAGGTCGTTGATGCGGACAGCAAAACTCGAATTTTGAAAGAAAGGGGTGAATTTGACGATGAACTCGACGGGGATCGGAAATGGATAGAGGAGACTGGTACCTATCCTCCTTCTGGGAATCGAACCGCAGCGCAATTGTTGGGATTCAAGTTACGCTATTATGCCTCCGCGGCACGTAATAAAGACAACAGCCTTCCTGCGAATCTCATGTATCTCGCGGCTTTGCTCATCAAAATTGGGTTCATCTCCTTGAGAGACTTGTATCCTCATCTCTGGCCTTCTGACGATGACATGGGGTCAGTGAAGGAGGCAAAGGAGAGGGAATTGGCCTTGAAGAACAAAAACAACCGACAAGGTGGTGGGACCAATGCTTTAATGACGGCTGGAGCACTTGCCGACGACACAATACCCTCCGCTGGCAGGACACGAGAAGCTACCGCAACCAAAGCAGAGGAAGCTACAACCACTTCGAACGAAGCTGAAAATAAGGACAAGCTGCAAGAGCCTATAGACCAGAAGGTTTCGCTATTAGTCAACCTTCTGACCATTGGGGCTATCCCAGAAGCACTATTTATCCTCGGCCGATTTCCATGGATACCCGATCTATTTCCCGATGTTATACCACTTATCAACCGCATTTTGGTTCACTCAATCAAAGATGTCTATAATTTGACTCACCCGAATGCGCCACAGTCGTCGAACTGTCTTCACAAGAAACACGTGGATCCTGATCAAAGTGGCATGCCAAAGGGTGTCGTTCGCCTCCTGCAGGGAGTTCAAAAAGCTCTCTTGCGCTGGCCATATCCCGATAGATATGACGTATGGGAAACGACAGGCTACAAGTTTTATTGGGAGGACTGGGCGGACATCATACCTGTCTGTCAGAATGTTGACGATGTGTTCACTCTCTGTGGCACCCTTCTAAATCACTCTGGAGTCAACATTGGCCGGGATCCTTCTTTGCTATCTAAGCTCGCTAGGATTGGCGTAATGAGTCTCACCCAAGATAATTCACCACACAATCTGGACAGGTGGCAGGATCTTTTGAAACGACTTCTTGTTCCAGCTCTCAGCTTGACCAAGTCTAACACGAGCGTTGTCAATGAAGTCTACGATATGCTCCGATTCTATCCAGCTTCTATTCGATATGCGATATATGCCGAGTGGTACGAAGGACGTATCTCGAGGTTGCCAGCTATGAAACAGGCGTTCGATCGTACCAAACTAGATACTCAGGCCACCATGAAGCGTATTAGCAAGACCAATCTTACTGCCATGGCAAGGATGCTTGCTAAGACGGCTTACGCTTCTCCTGGAATCGTCTTCGGTGTCGCCCTGAGCCAGATTGAAGCATACAACAACCTGACGGAAGTTGTCGTTGAGTGCGCAAAATACTTTACCGACCTCGGCTACGATGTCCTAGTATGGTCACTGATGAGCTCGCTTGGTGGCAAAGACAGAAATCGCAACAATGCAGAATTTGCATTACTACCAAGCCGGTGGCTGCTGGCATTGTCACGATTTGCAGGAAAGGTGTTCAAACGATACTCGATCATGAACTTATCTCCCATCATCCAATACATCAACAATTCGCTGTACCAAGGAAACTCGACAGATCTGGTCATTCTCAAAGAGCTCATTTCTCAAATGGCTGGTGTCGTACCCAATACAGATTTCACCGACGCACAGCTTTCAGCTATGACTGGCGGAGAGGCCCTTCAACGACATACCCTCATCAATCTTCAGGACAAACGATACGAGTCTACTAAGACGGCAAAAAGATTGATCAAATCTCTGACTGAGACGAAACTTGCGGGTCAACTGTTACTTGCTATTGCCCAATACAGACAGTCGGCGATCTACGCTGTCGCTGATAGCGACGCTCATATTAAATTGCTCGCGACGATGATCGATAATGCTCAGGCCATTTTCTTTCAGTACTTAGACCTTCTCCGCAGCAATCTAGATGTCAAGGATTTTGACCACCACGTACCTGGAATAGCAGAACTCATGACAGACTTCGGACTCGAACCTGCTTTAGCTTTTACAATTGGCCGTGCTAGCATTACCCGCCGCATCACTCAGGCTTCCTCTCAAGCCGTAAAAGGAGCTGGCCAAAGCCTATCTGAAACAACTCCCAAAGTTGATGCCGAGGGTGATGTCGAAATCAAGGATGCTCCCAATGTCGAGAATAAATTAGAGGACACCGTCAAAGGCGAGCTTCTAGTGAAAGAGAGCAGTTCATCAATAAGCCCTCCCAACCAAAATGTCAATAGGGTCAACGACGTATACCACACCATCATGGAGCCATTGATGACTTCTGTCACCGCTCTCTTGCCGGACAGCACTTGGAGTGCAATGAGCCCTGACTTCTATGTCACATTCTGGACCTCGACCATGAGTAACTTGAACAGGCCGGACATTCTCTATGACACTGAAATCAAGAAAATACAGGAACAGGAGAGATTGGTTATGAGCGACCGTTCCGACATGAGTCGCTCGGGCATGGCTAAGAAAGAAGAGCAAAGAAAACGTCTAGCTGAGACCCGCGAGGGTATTCTTGCAGAGATGCACAGAGAGGCTAAAGTCTACGCCGAAGGCAGAACTCGTCTCTTAAAACGCAAATCTGGTTGGTTCCATCCCACGCTAAAGGCCGATATTGTCAGTGATGAGCTTCTCGAAAAGTGCCTTATTCCTCGATTACTTCTTTCACCTACCGATGCGGACTTCTCTTTCAGAATGATCAAATTCTTACATGACAATGGCGTGCCGAACTTCAGAACGTTGTCCTTATATGGTCGCATCTTCAGATCGCATCGACTTCGTTCAATGATTTTCACATGTAGTGTTCGAGAGGCGGAAAACTTAGCCCGATTTCTCAAATCGACGCTTACAGATCTACAAAAATGGCACCAGGATGCTACAACATATGAAGAGCAAGCTTGGGGCAAGCGCAAATCCCTAACTGGGTTCGCGAAGGCACTTGAGGCAGACGGAACACCCAAGGCATTGCTCGATTATGATGCAGAGTTTGGATTTAAGAACGTTCTCTTTCAGTGGCACAAGAATTTGAACACGGCACTCCGGGAATGTCTGGAAGGCACAGAATGGATGCACATTCGAAATGCTATCACAGTTCTGAAAACCGTTGGAGATGTTTTCCCTGCAATCGATTTCATGGGAACTGCCTTCATCAAGCAGCTCGAGACCATCACGGCTAGAGAAAAGGATGTTCGCGAGGATCTTTCCTTGACCGGCAACGCTGTCCTTGTACAACTCAAGCAGCGAACCAAGCAATGGGTGATGGTGCAAGCTTTCGGTCATCATCCCGTGAGTCGCAAATTCAACCTCAATTATGAATGAAACCTAATTTGCCACATAGTCAAAGCCTAGTCCTATGAATGGAAGCACCCAAAGGTCATCCTCACAATCAAGAACAAGCACTCCCAGAACGATCCTTAAGCCCACCGCACTGGAGTTTCAACCCAAATCTAGAGCTAGGTTTGTTAACCTCCTATCCTCCCAAGATCTATTTCCTGATTCTATTTTAGTTCCATCGGCGCTTCTGCCGCGAAGCCTGGGGAAGTCGAGGATGGCGAAGTTGATGATACGAAGACAGTTAGCAGTTCGATTATTACTCCGAGAAGCGCACCGGATTCTAAAGCAGTCGTCCCTGCAACACCCGCTCTAGCCCCGCAAAGATCAGAAATTCTTATTAGAAGGGAACAAATTCAGAAGGAGAATGCTGCGAAGGCCCTTGCAGCTAGCCAGTCGCACTCTGGACCACCTCCACGTCCCGACTATCAAAGAGCACCTGCATCGAGCGCACCACCGGATCGAGGCCCACCAAATCGAGGCCCACCAAACCTCCCAAGCCGACCTGATGCGCCGTTTCCCACACAACAACAGCTTGATAGGCATCGCCATCCCGATCGTAGGGATAGTTGGGACTCGCGGCTACCGGAGACGGGGAGGATTGAGAGATCAGGGGATAGAATTCGAGATTTACCTGGGCCGATTCGTCGGGACCAGAGTTTAAGAGAATTTTCCCGGCCCATAGACAGAGGACCTGGCCCTGAGCGTGACCGCGATCGAGGACGACCCGATCCTCCACCACGATGGACTGCTGAGTCTTCCCGCCAAAATGTCGAGAGAGACCTAAATGAAACTCACTCTACCGATAATGCTGGTCGTTTGTCTCGGGATGGTGTAATGCCGCCACCCAGATCATCTGGCCTTCAAGGAGATCGTGGACCTCCTATAAATCCTGATAGGCTCCCCAATATTAATCCAGAGAGACAAGAACTCGTCAATCCGGAGAGAGCCGCTCTTATTTCGTCCTCAGATCCTCGCTCCGAGTCCCCGCGTCGTCGAGATGACCAGCGAGAGCGTCCTTCGCCGAGAACAATGTCACCAAGGCGGCATGCCTCAGACAGAGACTTCCCGGAATCAAGACGAGATGAGCGCTTTACTCGTGGTCCGCATTCCGAAAACAACACTCCTTCTCGGGGCCGAATTGAGGATGTTTTGAGCACTCCTTCTGGTCCTCGCATTGATAGGGCTCTAGAACGACTCCCCGAGAGGAATGATAGATCGCCATTCCAACCGACTCCTCATTCTCGCTCAGTCGATCCCGATCATGGGAGACTGAACGCAGGCAGTCGCCAGCAAGGAGTAGATCCCAATTTCGGTCGACTGAATCCCGTGCCTGCATCAGATATACCCTCGGGTCCAAGAGATAGACATGGTCGAGGCAACCGTGCTCCAGCAGGCAATGGCCCTCGTGGAGATATTCGAGCACCTCCAGAGCAGCAAATTCCTCGCCCTCCAACGCCAGACAAGCCTCCACCAACTGGCCCTTCGAATCGACTCTCAACACGTTCGGCCTCGGGGCAGTTTGACAATATCTTATCTCAAGCCAGCTCTGCACCTGCCACACCAACTGCGGGGCCCACTGCCTCCGGTGTACACCCAGAGAGGTTGAAGCACCTGGACCCTCAAGCTCAAGCTCAAGCTCTTCCCCCACTCATTCAGCATGAGAGACCAAACAGGATTGGGGGTGATGGCACAGCCATTCCTCCACTAGCTACAACCAATCAAGCTGGCAGTCACCATTCAAGACCTTCTGTTCCGTCACTCAACACTGCTGGAAATCCTCCGTTGGGGCCTAAAGGATCTCAATCAAGCCCTATTGCCTCAGGATCGAACGGCTTGGCGCCACCAACTGGTCCTGCATCTGCTCAAGAACGTGCACGTGGGGGGAGAAGACAACTTGTTGGCATAAACAATACGCTTCAACAAGCTGTTCAACAGAACGGGCCGATTAATGTTCGAGGTCGGGGCAGAGTGAGTGGTGGTGGTCAACAAGA
This sequence comes from Amylocarpus encephaloides, assembly GCA_019669835.1. NCBI lineage: Eukaryota > Fungi > Ascomycota > Leotiomycetes > Helotiales > Amylocarpus > Amylocarpus encephaloides. Next base: position 29,882 of record MU251651.1, read on the forward strand.
GTCGCCAATATTCGCTCCTCCAAATCAGATCCCTCCTCTCCTCCCAGGAAAACCTCCCAACCGAACGATGCCTAGAGACAATGGTCGAGATATGGTCAATCCTGAGCGCCTCGACTTGTTTACCAACAATGAGACCCCGAACGAAGACAAGGACAAAGATCGGGGAAGCCGAAGAGAGCGGTCAGGACGCCATAGCCGTAGGGGCTCTCGAAGTCCTGATCGGACTAGGGATTTTAAGCGTGGTCCGGTGGAGGATGATCGTCCATCAAGAAGTGATCATCGGGAGCGAAGGGGAGAGCGTGATGCTGATCGAGAACGACATTCGGGCCGCTCACCACATCATACTCAGTTGACAGCCAGAGAGCCAGGCGGGAGCTCTAGAGAAAGCGGTCGAGAGGGCCATAGGGAAAGAGAGTCTGGGCGACGTGATGGTAAGGAACGAGATACCCCAGATGATGCCCCTTGGGGAGGTGAGAGAGGTCCAGAGAGAAATGCAGGTGGTAGGAGCAGAGACAACCGTGGAGGTGAGGAGCGACTAGGTGGTGGTCGTGGAGGCGATGAACGCCGAGGTGGTGGACGTGATTCTCATGGGAACCGAGGAGATGACAGCGGAAGAAAACGACGCGGAGAAGAGACCGGCTTGGACTCGAGGGGTCACGACAAAAGACCTCGTCGCCTCTAAGGGAAAGCGCAGGCAATGTTTTGTACGATTTTTGTGTATTTGATGGAACATCATGGTTTTCCTTATTTATCTTTGCTTGCATTGGAGCGGGTTTTTTCGCATGCGCAGCTGGCACATACAATTGGGCATTTTTATGGCGAGATGATGGTTTTTTTTACAGAATCAAGATAGGTTTGGCGAGACACCTGCAGTAATCTCTACTTGTCTTTTACTTTTGAAAAAGAGATTATTATGCTTTGTAATTCAAGTACTCTCCCTACATTAGCATGATGGAGAATGGAAGATCGTTGACAACCAAAGTTTCATCATCAGTTTGTGAATAGTTGCGGCTCAAGAGAGTGTTCTTGATAGGTCATACGTACAACCCTACGGATCTAGCATGTTAGTTTCCACTTTTGTGATTCGGTGAGGTGCGAGGCACAGTGGAATCGTCGTCCGCTGCTATGGCGGGAGATTGTCATTGGGTGTAGAACAAATGCTGTGTTGTAGACTTGGGTTTTCCTGATATAGTCAACGGTGTCTAAGAGAAAGAATCGATCGATAGGGTTGAGTTTTTTGGGGGGGATCGCCCTTGCATTTTAAGATAGCGGCCATCTAGAACACCATTTCGGGGCGTATTAATATGGCACTGTGAGTGGGTTTGACCTCAGAAGAAGAGCGGAAAGACGACCAAGGTCCGAATTCATAGCTTGCAAATTAATTCAAGGTCGTGTAAGAAGATGCTGGACCTCCACTCTACACAGCTACGTCTCTTCCAGCGAATTTGATCGAAGATCAAAATCTAGAGACGGCGGGCAGACAACGTTGCGAATCGAGATACTTTGGGGGTTGGAAGATATACATGTACAGGAATTTGGTCTGAAGTGTCTGCTTAATGCAATGAGCATAATTGAATGCAATACACAAGGGTTGAGGGGTTGAGAGTGAGGACTTATCGAGAATGATTCGCAGAGCAATGCCGCTCATGTATTTCCGGAAGAGAACAACAACAAAAGTCAAAAAAGAGAACGAGTGCCCTCGGACGGAATCGAACCGGCAACCTCGTCATTACTACACTCCTGGGTCGAACCCGATTTTGAGTACTACTAGTGACGCGCTCTACCATTGAGCTACGAGGGCATATTAAATCTCGCCGAGAGCTTTCAAAGGCGTTTGATTGGATGGAAGCGAAACACAGTTTCAGCTTATGGAGAAGTCGGGACAGAGTGATATTGATATTGATATGATTGGCTGAAGACTCGGATGTGGGGTTGAAGTGGCACTTTGGAAAACTTCAACTTTACTTCGTATACTCTATCAACCACCCCTTCATTCCACTCTGTTTACCCTTCGCCAACAACGAAATGATATCTACTCCTTAGAATCTATTGCATTCAAATGCGGCTTCTTTGTGATTAGATCGCTTTGGTCTCGGGAGGTTTTCAGACTCTGTGCGTCGTAACCTTTTTTAGGATTTGAAAATTTCTTCTAATGTCTCCAGGACCCGGGATTCACCTATGAACATCCACAAGTCATGTTACGATACCAATCCCAAATGGGGTTCCCCTCCTGTTTGTGCAGTCGCCAATTCTAATCTAGCTACTCCGTTGCGAGCTGAGAGTCCAGCTGTTCGCGAGGCATTTCTTTTCACCACCAAACCCACTGCATATCTCACTCATTCCAGCGATATCAGTCCCCCATTGTGCCCCCATTCTCTCTGCGAATTCCCACTGTTCTCCTCAGATCAGATCATCCTCAAACATGGGGCGATTTCCCTTGCCATCGTGCAAACCAACCAGAAAGATTGGAGTTTTCCCTTTTCCTTGTGAGTCGTCACCTCGTGGGATGCCGCGATGGAAATTCTTGGGACGAAAGTGGACGAAAGCCTATTTCATATAATAGTGTTTGGATCGCAGGCTACGTCCGAGCCAGCCTATCCTCGAACATTCCCTTCCTGGTCCTCTGCTGGTGCCAGGAACCAATACCCAAAAATCAGAGCAGGTGGCCCCCATCATTGAAGTGCTTCAGGAAAGGCAATAGCGTTTAGAGGCTCAACGCCAGGTCGAGGAAAAGCAAGGGGGAATCGAGCTCCCGTTAGAGAGCGCAGGCAGGGTCATTCACATCCATAGTTGTAGAGGTTGTAGAGAGTAGAGAGTGCAAAGAATAGATAGGTGGATAAATATGGCTAGGACCCACTAGATATATGGAATGGACAACACCAAAAATAGAGATCTCAGACTTCAGTATATTAAAGGAATATAATACTTTGGCATCATACGTCTAAGCCTCGTACTGGTTTGTTGCCAGAATATCATATTTCTTTTGATGCACTGACTAGAAGATGTTAGAATAGACGACTAATTAAAAACATTATGATCTAATTCGTAAATCTATGTTATTTGTATATAATATGCCTTGGATACCAATTTTGAAAAACTCTCCAGGCGAACTCATTTCCTTAGCCGCCTCCCGAATTTGTTCCCGCGATCCTTGGCCTAGCTCAATTGGCAGTACACCAATCATCTACAAACCCAACACTAGCCATCATTGTGGTGCACGTCGCCGAGTCACTACCGACCAGATTCTTCTTGTTCAAATTGGATGTCGTTCCTAAATTCATAACTGAATTTGGAGAGGACCCCTTCTACCTAGTCAAAGTTGACAATGACACTTGAGAATAGATGCTCTTGTGATGTCGATTTCTAGTCATGGTCAATGCCTCAACGTTCAAGAACTTTACGAATGAAGTCAAGTTCGTCTAATAATAATCATCATAATAAGACTACTTGGAGCTCGTCTCGATATGTTCCGGCCTCTGACCGAAACTTTTTTCATGTTTTTTTTTATAGCCAGAATTTGCATCAAGATGTCTTGTTTTTCTTTGTTCCAGCAGCAAAGCTTGTAGAAGATTCTAAGTTAGAAGGTAAGATGTGACATATGATTTCTTTGTTCCAGTAGCAAAACTTGTAGAAGTTTCTAAATCAGAAGGTAAGATGCGACATATGCTTTCTTGTTCACTGAAGTATGAAATGCATTTGAGAGAAGCGTTTACCTTTCATTCTTCAATTAAACTTTCGATCCATTCTCAAAATCAACAGATTCACCACAACGATTTCAAAACTTGAGAACGGAACTGCATAAAGCAAGATGGGAAACTGTAGTAATTGCGGTTTAAATTATATTATTCAGCACATTCAAACGGAAGGGCGGAAATGTGATTCTTGTAAAAAGCGACTACCAGAAACTGCTGTTAGCCTCCCTCTACACTAAGATCTACTATCATGTAGAAAAGCTAACAAACTTTCTGTAGTTGATTAATATACCTCTCGCATCTAGTTTCAACGGTACTCAACCTCAAGGCAAAGATACGACAAGTGCAAGCAAACGTTAATCATTTTTCTATGACGCAAAACACACCACTAGGGATGAGAGCTAGGATGTCTCTGAGGAACTTGGAGAATCTGGGCATCACAGGAGAATAGACTTGTTCAGAATTAAATGAATCAACCTCAATTTTGTAACATTCAATGAGCCGCGCAAAAGTAATATTTTGAATTACAAAATTAAAACCCAAAAACAAACGCCCAAGTATTCTGCGTCCCCCCATTCCCCAAAAGCATCTAGGCGGAATAGTATGAAAATACCACTTGACTTTTTGTTTCGTTTTTTTGGAGATCCTCCAACTAACTTCAACGGAAAATTAAAACCCAAAGACAAACGAGCAAGTATTCTGCTTCCCCCTACTCCCCCAAAGTATACCCAGGTGGTAAACGTTCACAACATAGTTCCTCACCAGGCGGAATGGTATGAAAATACCAATTGGAAAGTTTGTCTCTCTTTTTGGCATCCTTCAACTCCAACGGAAATCCTGCTTTCACACAAGCGTTCGACAACATCCATTTCCACTCGTTGGATTCGCTCAAAGATGCTCCAACATTCAAAGCATACCGTGGCCATTCTCTAGGCAGGGTGGCCACCCGATATTTAGGAAAGTAACCTAAATCGAACCAATTCATGATACTTGTCACTTTGGGCATCTCATCGGTGTCGGAAGGTACCGTTACACGAAAAGCATCTGGGCCTAGACCGCCGATTTGTAAAACGAAGGGTTCCTTGGACTTGGTAAAATTCAAGTCGCCGTATTTTCTTGTTTGGAACTTAAAAAAATCTTCTCGAGAGACTCGTGGTTCAACGACAGGATCCCAATACGATGCTGGTTCTCGTTTCCGGATACAGTATGCTCCTGAGAGTCCGGTCCCTTGAACTGACTGGATGTAATCTGAAGTCATAGTAGCTAGGGTTGTGCAATGCTCGGCGACTTGATCTGCAACGCTAAGCCTCTGTTTCATATTGAGATTTGGCCATGCGTGATCATAAAATACCCCAGGACCTGTTTTGGTAATGTGTGTGCACCTATTCCATTCTGCATCGACCCAGTCGTATATAAGCTCCTCTGTTGGCACCGATGGAAAATGAGTATTAACGAATCGAATATTCGCAGCTTCTGTTGTGATGCCTTCGACCCAGAGATCGACCTTGCAAAACACATTCGGACTAAGCTGCCACACTAAATAACCTCGTCCACTATCCCTTTTGAGAGGAAGATATTCCCCGACTTCATTTTTTGGCCTTGGAGTTTTTCCTTTCCGTATACAATACTTTTCCTCCTGATCAACCCACGTGCAGACCACGCCTGGTGGCGTCTCCATTCCATGTTTAAGTTTCTCGGCAATCATCATGGGACCAATGCTCCAGCGATCAGGAGCCAGTAGGATTATAGTTTCGAAGGGTTGAGGTACTAAAGCTATGTCAAGGCTCGTCAGCAACCGTGGGATTTCGACTAGAGGGTCAGGCGGAGGCGCTTGGCGATGTGGATCATAATAGCTATGACTGATTAGTATAGTGGCACAGATGGGGAAGATTAAATTTACTCCGCCATGCTGAATTTCATTAGTATAGCAGCGTAGAATGGGAAGATGAAACCTACTTAAAGTCCATGCTGAATTACGATTTATCCTCTAGCTAAAATACGTTTGAGTGAATGGTAGAATAATCTTAATTGTTCTCAACTATTCGAAGGACAAATAGATAAATGTACTAACATGTCGAAATGGAGGTGTAAACCACCGACTTATAGGCCAAATGGAACAAATAGAACAAAGAGTTTTAACAGCTCCGTGAATCCTTTCCTAAAGCAAAATTCTCGCTATAGAAAGAACGCCTCGCATTTTAATGAAAGAGAACATTCCTATCAGAAAGCCTAACCTTGGCGACATATGGAGTTAAGTCTCAACCTCACAACTTAACTGGGGGGAAATTATTTCTTTGAGCAAAAACTCAGGCGCATTTAAATTCACTCGCCGTCTCCAAACTTGATCAAAGAGAACTCATATTATACCAATGACTAGTTTGGTTAGTGAGATTTAGCGCCATACGAGGTAGGGTTTAGATCTAATAAAGGTCTTTGTCAAGACCTCAGTCATTACCATCGCAGAGGGAACAGGTCAACTCGATAGGTGGTCAGATTAGTGCAACGGCGGGTGCCTTCAAAAGGCTGCAAGCGGCTGGGACGATCACTCCTTTGAATAGAATAGTCAAGATTGCGATTCGAGATCAGGTATCTGATGCGACTCTCTCCGTGGCTGTATCACATCGAGATTTCCTGCGTCGGCGAAAGCTCGCAATGTACTGGCAAGCGCGAGAGCCCTGTTCAAGCAAAAAAGCACAAGACTTACGAGTTACAAGGTTGCATCCTTCAAAGTAGTTAGGGGTTTCGCTTATTTTCTCCCCCTTGGCCATTGTGAAAGAACAATGTTGGCGAGCATATTTGTAGCACCGCACCTTTCGACATTTTTTCGCTCCTTTGTCGGCCAATGATATCAGAAATACCGTTTCGTTGCCGGTGGATTTCCAACTCCTGGCATTCTTTCTTGCTACTAGTATTGCAACGAGTTTCAAGTCGGAAATCAATGATTCTTTATTTATTGGTGCAGTTTGTAGTAGTCGGGTTTGAATTGGTGCCACCAAGCCTCAAGGGTTGCCCAGCTATATTCTTGTCGTATCCTGTGAATGTGCTAAGATCGACCATTTGCAGAAGCAAGCAAGGACAAGAAAGAAATCACTCGAGTATGGCTCCTGACCTGAGTTCAGCCAGCCAATCAAGACATGTACATGATCGCGTCCTAACCCAGGAACTTCCAAGACTACTTTATAAATCTATGATACCCAAGCCTTTCGGCACCTGAGTGAATATGTTTTTACATACAAAATTTTCGATCTCGTGTTAGAATTGCGCTGGATAACTACGTATTAATCTCTCCAGAGACAAAAAATATCATCCGGATGATCCCGTACGGAGTACCTTTCCTTCCAAAGGCATCAATTTCCATGGCGAAAAAGCAGCGATTACCTCCCAACTCGGGCCAACATCTCCGTCGTCTCTGCTTCGCTGGCGTGTCTCGTCATTGCTTTTCCAGAACATGTTCCGTTTCGTCACATTAACGAATATCCCAGACCCTAGGATGAAGGCAGGCATGATCCCCCTTTTGCTCGCTTGGAAGATTAGGTCCCCTGGGGAGAAAGCAGTGCAAGCACACCCTGTGTAGGGAAGAGGTTCAGGGGAGGGATCTAGAGTTCCGATGGGCTCCGATGGGCTCCGACGGAGTGATGTTTTGTGGAGCGAGGGGCTTGGGTTTCGGGTTTCTCGGATTGTGAGATTTTGAGGGAGAGAACTTTTTGCTAAAATTGGATGCCGGATTAGGATGGGCTTGCGAGCATCAAGTAGAGGTGCAAGAACTTTGCTGGAATCCGAGGGGTTGGTGAGGGCAATGGTGGTGGCTTGGTGACCAAGTCAGTGAAGAGACAATGTCTACCAGCGTCGCTCTGGTGTAAAGAAATGTTCCCCGTAGGACGACTAGGATCCTGATGGTTGGAATGAGTAGCTCAAAGTTGAACAGCAGCAGTAATGTGTAAGAATGAAGGTTGAAGTGTTTATTACATTTAAAGTAATTAGTAGTAGTGCTTTTCATATTTACATATTCTAGTTCTAGCCAAAATTCTCCGATGGAGCCCATATTCACAATATCATCGTCATCATCAAAAAGGAAACAGAAGTCATTATGAAGGGTTTTCGCATTTCAGATGCTACATTACATTTAAATGTAGATATAGCAGAATGTACCAGCTGTAGTACTAGCAAGATTGCGAAGAGTGATATCAGGAGCATTGACACCAAGATTGACGAGATCATCGAGGGTAGCATCCCTGCTTGCAGGGTTGTTGTTGAGGGTAATGGTGTCGCCAACGACATTTCGTCGTCCAGCAGGATCTTGGTTTTGCCAGATCCACCATGCTCGGTCGATCTGTGCGTGGTGGAGGTAGAATGTGGGGTCTCCTGGAGAAGTGAAGATATCTCCGCCTGGGTCACCACCAATGGTGAAATGTCCTCCAGTGTGGACACCGTACTCTCCGGTAGCGAAGTTGCCTTGCATGGTGGTCTGGAAGTCGGCAATGTTATTCTTGTCGGTGATGAGGTCAGTGACGTTCTTGTCAGAGGTATAGCGTGTGGAAACCCAGCTTGAGACAGCACGTCTCAAACAGCGTGGGTTGTAAACAGTTCCATCGTTGGCCGTAACGGTTGAATTTGCGGTCGTGAGGCTAAGAGTTGGGGAGACAGGACCAAGATTAACAGTCATGCTATGATTACGTTAGTAAGTATCCAAGAGATTTCAGAGCCATGGAAGGAAATTAGAAACTCACTCCTTGAAAGGACCAGTGGTAACACAGCCACCTCCTGTCCCATCGTCGGGAACACAGTTGAGACCTGTCGGAAGAGCTTGGGTGCAACCATGAGGTGCGTATTCACCATTCCCGCTCATGCTGTACTCACCGCCGTCAAATATCGGCGAGCTGAGAGGATCGGCAGCCCATTTGCCCCAGTTCCAGTACTGAGATGTATGAGAAGTTGATCGTTAACCCACAACTAGATACTTACTGGTTGATAGCCGGTGTAACCACATTCCTCTCTTAGGGCGTTCTCATAAGTCCACGTGAAGTATCTATGCCAGAACAGGAAGTTCCCAGTGCCATGAATGCTCAAAGTCTGGTTTATGTGGGTGTACAAAAAGTCATCGTAGCGAGACTTTGCGCCGGGCACAAGAGCTGGATCAGTGATGGATGGCTTCGACATCAAACACAAAACGGAGTCTGTGTACGCCTTCCTCTCTGTATTGGATAGAGTGCCCCTAATTTAAGGTCAGTCGGATGGATATGCACTAAATAGACGGGCTACTCACCACTCTCGACGGACTGCAGCATTAGCCATATTGCACTCCTGCTTGACGCCTCGAAAGAATTGCTGGATTTGATAGCCGGCTAGCTTGACGAGCCCTTTGGCAGCCAATATATCGCTCCCTATTGTTGCAAAAGGGATGCCCCTAGCATCGGAGACAGCCAGTAAAGGCGCCAATGCGACTAAGGATAAAAAACGCATCGTTAACTGTTGGATCTCGAGAAACTGAACGCTCGTTGTTGAAGGTGGTCCTGGTTCACAACCAAAGGGACGTCTCAGTGAGTATTTGAGGTTTTAGGAACCCTAGCTAACGAATTTGGAACTATTGACATCTTACATCTCGGATATTGCTAGCAATGCTTGCAGGGGCCTAAATGCCGAATAAGAGCGAAATCCATAAAAGGGTGGTTAGATTCGGTTAGAAGAACGAAATCCACTTCCTCCAATAATACGGAGAAATATATGAGTTAAATGTGGGGAATAGGCATGGCGGCTCAGGCGAGCCGCGAGTGCGACTTTTGAAACGGGTATGGACATGGAAGGAGATTGGAACTTCTGGAAGAAGACGACGCACGACTCACGAGTCTGTCTCTCGGCAAGTGGGGGTGGCGGGAGTTTATGCTGTCAGACATAATGTTGTGATGATGTGATCGTTGGATCATCTGAAGAAGGCTGAGGCTCAGGCGCTTGATAATTTGTCTGTTTCTAAATTGTAAATTAGAATCAATAATTGATGCCAAGATCCACAGTGCAAAGGGCGACTGTTTGCTAGTGTTCGGGAGGCCGGTTTTGCCTCATCAGCACAGTTGGCTAGCTAACTCTGATAATGACTAGTTGTGTGATTGAAACTTAAATAAAGTGTGGGATAGATAGAGGTGGATGTCGAGGCTTCAAGTTTCCGAGAGACTACTCGAAGGGTGCTCCTAGAGCAACGTTTTGTATTAGCTGGGAATATCTGAAGGCTATGGCTGCCGATTGGCACTTCAAATAGATTTCCTATCTCCCAACGTTCAGAGCATACACTGCAGAGATATGTTTGATGGTAAGTTTGTAACAGCGGCTCAAATACCAGCACTCCTTCCTAACATTCCTAAGGACTTGATGACTTTTATGACGGACCTTTGAACACTAAATGAGGTCACTTCGATGAAAATCAAAGATGGGCACAGAAATCAGAACCTTGTCTTTCATGAGAGGACAGATACAACGTTGTAGTCTTTCTCAACGATAGAGCTGCAATACACTCAAGGATCTGGCATCGAAGTGTAGGGAAGTGGGATAAGATTTACCGGGTTCTTTGGCTCTGGCTCTGGTAATGAAAACGTGTCAAATATTTGAGGGTGACAGCAAAAATGAAACGAAAACTTTGCAAAGCTGTAGCCACATGGAACAGGCAGTACATGATCAATACGACAAACGATTTGCTGGCATTGAGTCAAACGTAAGAAACCCCCCAAGTGGAGGGCAGCAGGATGTAGAAGATGTCACTTGATCTGGTGTGACAGGCCTGATATCTCAGGCCCCACTGTAACATTTTCGAGTGGATCTCGGATGCGGAACTTTCTTCTTGTTTTAATTTCCTCGAATCGCGAGACTCATTATTAATTTGGAACTTGGCCACGCGTCCAAAAGGCATCTGTCAATCCCTTACTGACGATTATCATCGAACTCATCGCTGTTTATTATATCCACATCGCCGTCGTACGATTACAGCACTTATGATCGCCAACTTCGAGAATCTGGTAACATCACCGGTACTGTAAGGCTTTACACGAAATCCAGATTCATAGCGTTACCGTTCTTCTTGAGTCTTTCGCAACCTTCTTGTTCAATGTTCACATGCGGCTTGTCACTTCCCAAGTCACTCTGCAGTACAATGCATAAGTACAAGCATGTCGAATCGACAGGAGAAGTCTTCCGTCCCTGCATCGGCAAGGAGAACCGAAGCCCTAATTCCAGCCTCATTGAGTCAGTGATCCGAACACAAGGGGTTTAAGGCTTCAAGCAGCTGGGGCTGGGGATCCTAGGCAAATTACCCTGCGACGAAGCGAACAGGAAGAGATCCTGGATAAGTTAGACAGCAACAAGGATCTTACACCTCCGATTTTCCATGTTACGAAGTAGAGTTACGAGGTAGAATGCCTTGACGTTCTGTAGGTGGAATTCGCTATATGGAGGTACTTGTACTACTAGATCCCGATCTCGGGTTGCGTCTAATTCCAAGACAACCAGGACTCCAGGAGGTCTCGCCAAATGGACTGAAGGAAAGAGAACATACGTCTTATAGAGGTATAACATCTCGTATACAAATCTCGAGTTAACATGATCATGGAGAAGACGAGTGTGGAGCTCAGTACCAGTTCCCACTTCAAATGCCCCATCGTCTGTTCTCACCTCAAACATCTTGAAGAAAGGCGACGGCCCGTCGCCGACGGGAGAGCAGCCAGCGAGTATAGTCCTAGCACCCTAAGAGTTAGGACTAGGACCCCGCAGATGGCGGTCAAGACTTGGCGATAAAGTTAGCTACTAGAGTCATTTGTAAAGACCCAGCATCTTCTCAATGCATGGGTGCCAAACACCCGAAGGGGATTTTTGCACCTCTCGCTGTCTCGCATCTCAAAAGCTGCCGATTTGCCGGCCCCTTTTACTTCGAAGTAGTCCTATAGTAGCATAGGCACATCCGTACAGCACAGCACGTGGTCAAATACCTTCACAATAGGCAAAGTGCCCTGCTATAGCTCAGCATTTGTGACTTGTATGTCCACTCAATTCTCCTGGTTTCCTCACTCATAGTTGACCCGAAAAGATGTTGATCCAAATATATGAATATCTCTTTTGAGCTCAAATATAGTATTTCTCGTCTGTTGTTTTAGAAGCCAGATGAAACCTCAGAAACACCAACAGAGTTTGCTTACGGAGGGGCGTATTACAAGTGTGCTCCACATACATATTTAAATTTCCCCACCAGTGGGCATTTGCCTGTCGCCAAGTGGGAAACTAAAGAGGTAGACAAGTCGGGTTGTTTTAGTGGGCACTGGAGATCATATTGAAACGGGCAAGAAAGAGTACAACTCCGATGGAATTTGACGCATTGATTGGTCGAAGCAGGGTTTTGTATATGATCCCCAATCCCGTAGGTTCAATCCGCGCTGTCCACCCCCCCTTTAGAAGCATTTTTTGACACTCGTTTTGGTTCCATGCATTAGCTGTTACGAATTTGACCAACAACCTAACAAGAGCATAGCGACCTTGTTGACGGGCACCCGGTTCCTCTTCGGAACATTGATTTTATATTGAATTCAATAACAAGATCCCGGTGTCCTCGGCTATCGTGGGATCCTGTCTTGAATCCGTGAAGAAGGGTCCTTCACCATTGCATGATCTTTAAGAATAGGAAAGCTTGACCTGCCTATTCCCCCACGAAAGTGCGGAGCAGGGTCATAGAAAATTTTGAGCACGAACTGCAACCTTATCTAGCTGTCTTGCCTCTTTGGCCACGGTATTGTTTATATTCTCAGTTAATGCTCGAGGAAGACATACGACACCCAGAACGCTTCAAGACCGCGATCTAGTACCACTACAGATATATTTCCTTCATTTTAGCGCCAGAGGAGCAGAATTCGTCACCAACCACATCCCACCCGGTTTGGTGAGAGAGAGGTGGTTGAACTCTTCGACTTGGTTGAAATACAGACCCGCGAAGACAGGATTTATAGGACGACTAAAGGCTTCGACGATTGAGTGGCGAATAGCGATCGGCAAAGATTTACACCTGGGTTCGAATGGGCTCGTGTGGATAATATGCCTCCACCCTTAGCAGCGTCGTCAAATAGTTGGAACTTGGTCGCATTCGACATTCAACGATCGAGAGTTGATCCGACCACGGGATTAGACCTAAACGATGATACTTCTACAAACGCTCCCAAGATTCTTGCTATCAATGGCGCGCTTGCGGGATTCACATTAGTGGTTGTTCTCCTTCGGTTCTTCGTTCGGACGGTCATGTTGAAGAGCATGGGAATCGATGACTGGTTAATTGGAATCGCGATGCTTTGTGGAATAGGAACTTTTGCATGCTTTACTGGAGAGACGAAGCATGGTATCGGGATGAACTCGGACGCTATTCCATTCACTGAGAACATCAAAATGTTACAGTGGCAATTTGTAAGCGTCTTCTTACACTTCGATTACGCACTGATGTTTATGCGATTTCTCCCGTCATTGCAATGTAGTAATTCTAACTTGCATTTAGTTCCATGCGATTATCGTTACTATAGGAATATCATTCGTCAAGATATCCGTGGCATGCTTCTTGTTGCGGTTGGTGCCGAGTAAGAAGTACAAGTTCTTCCTCTACGGTGCGATTGGTTAGTTGGTAATCTGACGGTTTTCCAATACAAAAGCTGATTTTGTTTTTCTCTAGTGTTCCTGGTGATCTTCACCTTGGTCAGCGCCTTTGTAAGTTCTCAAAATCATATCAAACTACTCCGTATGCTTACAATGGGATCTTAGACTATTATTTTCGCCTGTCTCCCAGTTCAGGCTTCATGGGACCTCACGCTTGCTCAGACGGCAAAATGTTACAGCAAAGATACTTTCACGGCAATTGTTAGTGCTTTCTACCGTAATAGGTGCTTATTCGTCTTACAAGAATATTAAGCTAATGCAGGATCAATACAGGGTCTCTTCAACAGCAGTAAGTATTTACGCCGCATACTACTGTCAACTAATCACTAACAAAAACCAGGTGTAAACATCCTTACAGATGTCCTCTTCTCTTGCCTTCCAATTCCGATGGTATGGAACCTGCAAGTCAATATCCGAACGAAGATGAGTCTAATCTTCATTTTGAGTTTGGGCATGTTGTAAGCCAATTCCTCCAACCTAAGCCGATCTTGCGCCGTACTGATATGCACATAGTGCTTGCGTAGCAGCAATTGTAAAAACAGTCCTCCAATCTCAAGTTTACAGCACCCCCAACACTACCCGCGAAGACACATACTTCATCTGGAACAGCGTCGAACTCTACGTGGGCATCACCGCGGCTTCCCTCCCCTCTCTCCGCCCACTGTTCAAGAACCTCCTCGACTCGACAAAAGCGCTCCGCTCCCGCATAACAACCAGCGAAAACGCACGCACCACTAAGCGACACAAGTACTACATGCAAGAGGATGGGCCATCCATTGCGATGAATACACTCAGCGGCAAGGAGGATGAGAAGTTCCGCAAAGGTGAGATCGGACAGTATAATGTGCGTGTTACGACGAAGGAGAGTTTGGATGACTCGACAATGCCGCAAAACGGGTCGAGTAGTGATAGCGTGGAGTATATCTTACCTCTACAGGGAATCCAGAGGACGGTTGATGTTACGGTTACAAGGTGATTCTTCTTTGGTGTTCTATTCTGGTGTCGAAAGGGGTGTTTTGAACAAAAATTGGGGCTTTTGGTCGTTTTTGGATATGTATAGTTTTGGTTCATTCTACGATGCGCGATACGATACCTATGATCTATAGTTGTATGCTAGTTCTTTTTCTTCGTGGTGTATCTAAGTCGGGTTCCGTGGAAAAGACTTGGGATGATGACCAGGGGATTGTATTTTTGCAAGCAGCTACTCAATAAAGCTGTACAGCTGCCTACTCATATGTGATTTCCATTATGATGTTGTCCTCTGGTCGCTGCAAACAGACCTCTGACTTCCTCTGAAAATTTTCTCTCCTTTTATACCTAAGTGAAGTTGATTGTTGGGCATCAAAATTTTCTGGTCATCGGGAATGCACTTCTTTTCCTCTGGTGGATGTTCCCCCTCTTCTTATTCCTAAGAGAAGTGCGATTGTTAGATATCTCAAACATCATGTCTATGTAGAATTACGAGGCAAGTCTAAATGTCGTTTGAGGGACAAACATTGGAGAGGAAAATTTTTCTTGCTCGATTGATAGCTGAAGAGGGTCATCCCATATTCTCCTTCCTGATAATTAGTAATGATGCTATTAGTGTTTTAAAGACGTCCACCTTTTTAGATAGTGTGGTAATAGTATGTGTGTCTGCTTTACGTACGCCCAAAGCCTTCATAATCCTCGTAGTTGAGTATAATCATGGTTTTAAGGTTTCTTGTTCATAAGGACAATGCAATCAAATGAAGAGGGACGGGAAAAGAGAGAAATTTTGTGGTTCCTGACTTTCTCTATGCTAAGCCCCCTAGGCGTAAAGCACTTTGTTCAAACTACAGCAGCACGAAGAACAAACCTAGACTCTTAAAACTTTGGAGGCCTCCAGAATAAGAAAGGAGTACCTTAAACGATGTCTATCCTGGAGAACAACCACTTCATAGACACTAGACGCTGAAATGTTTCGAGGGAAGTCGAATTCTCATTTCTTTTAACTCTGGTGAAACTATAGTGATAGAACAAAAACTCCCCTTTACCAAGTTGGTGCACATCGTCATTTAGGTACTGAAGATATACAAGGGTACTTAGAGCTTTACCACACATTCGGTCCTTCGTTTTACGCTCTCTACTCTTAGATTCTATGATTTTTCCCATGGTGTGTCTACAACTTTGCTTTATCATTACCATCCTCCAAAGCCAATTCGCTTGTACACATGATACAAGTATCCCTCAAGCTCGGCACCCTATGCTTCTGATTGACAACTTGGTAGTCCTCACTAGCAAGCATATCGGCAAAATGATAGATACTCGGATAATGAGCCAGCGCAACCTCATCCCAGCCATCGTCACCTCTCGGTTCACGAATCACAGTCCCCACCATCTTTGCCTCGCCTCCTCGGCTGGAGCCAATCGACTCCGAAAAAGCCTTTCCGTATTTAAGATATTCTCCATGCATGCCAGGTTTGAAGGCTAGGAGGTTTAGCATAGAGACAGCTCCTGAGCCTTCCTGTTTTCCGAATCCTGATATCCATTCGTGTAATTCGGGCGAAAGCGTAAGGTCTTGGGAGGAGGGAGAGAAGAGGGGGTTGGACAGGGAGCCTGTCAACTTGGGGGGCGGAGTAGTGGGGTGGAGGAGGGCTTGGTTCTTCTCTGCGAATGAGGATAAGAGACGGGAGGGTACACCACCGTGAATTGTGAATTGATGGGAAATATTGGATGCGAGAGCAAATGGCAAAGGAGAGGTATTTGGGAGGGTAAGGAGGATGTCCCAACTTGAGAGTAGCAGGTCAGCGCTTTTGTTTTCCACAGATTCATGTTCCAGGAAGGCAAAGAAAGAATGGAATGAGTTTCTTACCGTATATTCTTTGCGAGCAACTCAGAAGTAGAGATGCTCGAAGGTAAAATTATCCATCGAATGACTTTCGCGATCGTGAGGGGCTTGAGCTCGGTTTGGCGGAGCGCGGAGAGAAACTGTGGGATGGAACAGGACAAGGCAAGGAGATGAATGGCACAAGCTGGCATTTTGACGATTGTAATTAACGGACATTAATATTAAGTACGAGTGTTTGAAACTATTTACGAGACTTGAGCGGCTGAAGTGGAAAATATAAAACGTTCTCTTCACCCTCTTCACCCCTCTTTCCGTCACACATCGTTGAAGATCCGAGGTCCGAATCCACGAAGCACATCCTCTTATTCCTAGGCATGTTTTTCCGCAGGGGGTAATATAAGCGGGGCAGCTTAGGGGCATAGCATAAAATTTAGTTCGGCCACCGTAGAGATAAGAAGCTGGATACAAACTACAGGCCTTAATAAATGTAAAATTGAGGTCATAGCACCTGATTTTCGGAAGAGTCAGCACCAATCACCTGGTCAGGATAACTC
>MU251652.1:0-46501 GCA_019669835.1 Amylocarpus encephaloides
GGGTTAGAACAGCTGATTTTACAGTCAGGCTATTGGTGGATCTGCTGTGGCGCTAACCTCGTTTTTACAATCAATACACCCTGTAGAGAGTATACATGATCGGTATCGAGTATTTGGAACCGAGTGTATTTAGAATCAAGAGTATTTGGAAACGAGAGTATTTGGAATCGAGAGTTGATCGAATATATGTAGCCTACTCCTCCCAAGTGTATTCGAAGTATTCCTACTACAATTGTTAGTATTCTTTCATTAAATATAGACGTTAATGACCCTACTAGTTCTCCTTTAGGAGCTTGATTCCTACCTGCCTTTCCTTAACCTGATGTTAGCCTCCTAACATTACTGTATTTCCTGACGCTCTCCATATACCATTTGGGGGATATATCGCTAATAGTATAAATCGTGCTATTCTTACAAGCTAACGTCGGCAGGATATTCGGTATTTAGCTTCAGGACCTAACACATCGTGTTCAAGCTGCTGGTATTGATCGCGATGAGGCTGCTCGATAGCATAATGTATGAAACTTTGCAAAGAGTAATTTTGAGCTCGATGACAATCAGGGATATCGGAAGGCTGATGTAGCTTCCTTTTTTTTAATCGTCTATTTCGTAATCTATATACGAGCACCATAATCTAATTCGTTTATTCCATGGTGTTAATGAATTAGACGTCCAATTAATCAAAAACTCGTATTTACGGTTACCATACAACAGAACACTCCGTTGTTTTGACGTTGAATCAATCGTCTCCGTTGGTGTCCAAATGACCACCCCTTAATTCTCTCAGACGTACAGATGTATTGTCACTTGTCCTGCGCAAACGCAGTTCACTTCAGTTAATATTGTTTATCTTCACAAATACTAAGCATCACCACTAATCTAGACAGCTCAAGGACATATGCCTTCTGATAGCTATAGATATCAGACTTATTTCTCAACGATTTTCCTCCATCCTCAACCACTACACCAACACACTACGACTACAACGCAAGGCCAAAGTACCCAAACTACACCAAGATACACCTTAGTTTATTACAATCATGTCGACACCTCCCCCCACAGACAGCGAGCTCCTCCATAGTATTGCAGTCTTCGCCTCGCACTTCAACACCCTCGAGTCCACCTGGGCCAACCGCGATGAACTCCGCGCCGAACTCCACGAGCTCTATCAACAAAAGATCTCACTCATTGACCTGCTGACGGAAGCGACAGAGAAACTCTCATTCGTGACAGATTCCTATGAAATTGCTTTAGTGTACGGTGATGAGGAGGATGTGGAAGTGGGCCGGCGGACCATCCAGGATTGGAAACAAAAGGAGACAATGCTTTCCGGGGAGCTGGTGGATGTCAGAGAGGAGATTGAGAAGATCGAGAAAGATCTTGAGGCGGCGGCAGAGTATTTTGATGGGTAAAGCGTGCCAGCGAGGGATTCGAGAGAATTGCTACCTTTTTGGGGGGAATCTTGTGGGGTTTGGGAGATTTGGATTGCGTGGAATATGTGATGTAGAGCAAGAATCCATAAGTGCCAATCGCATTGTGTCTATGAATATCCGTAGTGGGCGATGGGACCTAAATACATTTTACCAATGAGCGTCTGAAAATAATACTCGGTTCACCTCGTGACATGAGCTTTGTCATATACTCGTGATAAGCAAAACGGCTTCCTAGGTTAAACGGTTTGTTTTTGGCGATAGCTTCGGATACAATTTGATCCTAGAATCACTATACTAAAACCAGACTAAATTCTAACATTAAGTAAGGAATAATTAAATTTAATTGAATCCTATAAAGTTCAACTATTCCGTGATATTAAGATTATTACTATCTAATTTTTAGTATATTTACTCCTTCGTTGCCATCCGTGTACTTTCTTCATTCGGGGAGAGAGCAAAAATCAAAAGTAAAAATTGAAATCCAAAATCCAAAAAGTTCAGACCTTTCGGCCCTACATTTTATAGTCAGATAAGCGCGGCCTTGGTGTAGTGGCAAGATTTCCGAGTTACTACAAATGAAACCTAATAGCTCTAGTTGGAAGATTTGAGGTTGGAGTCGGGAGAAAGCTGTGTCAGGCTAAAGTCCTAATCTTAGACTCTTCGCAATGAGCAATAGGCAGTAGGCAATGAGGCAAGGGCGGACGGGAGCGAGTGTGTTTGCTACAGGGTCGCGACTAGGTGAGGAGGAGTTTTCCAGTTGGGAGGCGGTGGACTCGTGTACCATGAGCCATGGACTTATGAGGTGAGTGAATGGACAATAGGTAATGGGCAATTGTCAATGGGCGGGCGAAAGACTATATAATAGGAGCTGGGACTTTTTCTTCTTCTTTTCTTATTTATTAATATACTCGGTTTGCCTCGTGAATAGTAGAGTAAGCTTTGTTATATACTCGGGATAAGTAAAACGGATTCCTAAGTCAAATGGCTTGTTTTGGCCATACTCGAGTAGCCAAGACGAGCGCGAGAAGTGCAGAAATCCTCCGACTACTAGGATTACAGAAGTATAGGACAGAAAAGACTATTGCAGGTCACGGTTCAATTATTTCATCGGAAATACATTATGTTGGGATTCTCTAGTTGAGAGCAATCACGGCAGGGGGCTCTGCCGCCTCGCCTAGGTTCATTTTAAGCGAGTCACTCCGTTTCTCGACTCGGCTGCTATTTTGCCTCGCGAATTGCAGCAAAATGCTAAGCGAGTGCTCCTTTAGCACTGGGATATTTCGAAATCGAAACTCGTGACTCCATCTCACTTCCAACCATTTCATAAAATCCTCGCGACGACGTCGACGACGCATTTCCCTAGCAAACATCTCGAACGGAATTGCCCGACGACAACGCTCTCCCGTGAAACCATCACACCACAACCCATTTCAAAGCCACCTTCTCAACCCCCCCTGAGTCTCTCCTCTCCGCCGCCTTTTCAACCCCTCTAGTTCCTGTTCTTGCGTCACGCGCCGAAGCCTGCATATCACGCTCATTCATCTCTCGGACTGAGTCACGCAGGTCACACCTACCCTCCTCACCTTCGTCATCCCCAATCCTCCCGGCGGAGTAGCTCGAAACCTCGAGCTTCGCAATGCCATGAACACTCTCCTTCCTCCCGCAAAGATTCCGTCGCCGTGATGAACACGCGTGCCATCGAGGCTCTGGGAGAGGCGGAAGGTTAGGGGGCTCGGCTCGGCCCCAGGTCGCACAGTACTCAACCAGATCAGAACCTGATCAGCACCCGTCCAGGCGTGACAAATACTCGAGCACTCAATCCGATCCATCGGGAGGTCAGGAATCGCGAGGTGTTTGGGGCTCATCCTCAATCAGCACTTTAAAAGTCTCACAACACGTGCAATCTCCACCCTCACCTAGGGGGTCATCTCACCCATCCTCTAGCTCGCTTTTCCCACGTTCTCGCAACATGGCAGTCCCCTAGGTTGAACAATGCTCACGTACTCTGGACATGTTTGGGGCTCCTCCGCACCTTCAAACTGGTGATCAGTCACTCACGCCACCCACCCCAGCTCTCCCGGTACTGCAATAACGTGGAGAAACAATGTTCCGCTGTCAGATTAAAGTACAGCAGGATTGTGTCTCTGCGGGAGTGGCGTGCAGCTGTCACACTCCTTCCATGAGGCGGGGTACTGGACAGCTTGCCGAGTAACTACCTACCTACGTGGTGAGAAGCGAGATGTCAGAAGTGAGAAGTGTCCTGAACGTCAGATGTTAGAACCAGGAAGGAAGAATGGTCCGGAAAATGACTTGCAAGTGCCGGTGGTTTCTGGTAGGGAAAATTGGTAGGTAAAATTGGTATCAAAAATATTCGGTCTCTGGGAGAGACCCGGCGCCTGAGATTATATACTTGACTTCCTTGTGCATGTATGAAATGAAAATCCCACTGCAATTATTACCACGCCGTACACAGCAATTTATCTCGTGAGAACAAATATTGTGCCGTCAAATCTTCTCCACCCATCCTTTCCAACTGATTAACCAAGACCCGGCCTCACTCTTCCTCTTCCTCTCCCCTCCTGTCCCAGAATTCCCAGTGCCCTCACTAGCACCCACCCCAGGAACCCCCAACAACCCTTTACTCTTCTCTCCCCCCGGCCCTGAAATACTCTCTAACTCCGCCCTCTCCCCCTTCCCCGTATCCACTAATCCTCTCACCCGACTCCCCTCAAGTTCCCCCTTCCCGTTCCCCATCTCCAAGTCCTCCCCACTCGGACTCCATAACTCACACGGCTCGATCGGTAGTCTCTCAATCCTACATTCGGGTCTCCGATCCGTCTTCGGCGGGGGCGTAGGAGGTTTAGAAGCGCGGCGAGCTTGTGACGCGGAGCGCTTGCCGTAGTGGAAGAAGAAGAGCGCGAGGAGGGATGTGAAGATGAGGAAGGCAATTGTGGCGCCGATGCCAATGGCGGCTTTGGCGCCAGCGGAGAGGGCAGGCTCTGGGATGGCGGCGGAATTGGGTGGTGAGGACAGGAGGGAGGAAGCTGCTGTGACGGGTGGGAGCTGGGCATATATACTCGAAGATCTAGGAGAAGTGGCGGTGGTGGTGCTCATTGCTGGGGAGTCTGTTATGAAGACTGACGTAGCCGTGAACTGTTTGTTGGCCTCGGATGTGGTGGCCATTGAGATGGAGAGGAGGGTCGATGTAGAACGTTCGGCGGCTGACGATGCACTGCCGCCCTCGAGAGCAATAGAACGTACCCCGCCGGGAGCCGTACTTGGTTGGGTAGCAAATATGATGCTTGTGAGCCACGGATCAGTGGTCTCCAATATGGCACTTGGTCTCTTGGTAGTAGATGCTGCGTGTACTTGAGGTCTCCTAGCTTGAATTGGACTACCCCTAAGACTGGGAGTCGTCTCTGATAACAGGGCGACACCTTGACTCAACTTCGTCCGCGACAGTCAATACCGGTTCGAGGATGACTTGTAGAAGTGTTAACATACAAGGTGATTTTTTTGTATGGGATTGTTCATAACACCGTATCTGATCGATTCCGATCGAAGGTATTGCGGGTATTGAAATGCAGTATTGGTGAGGAAAATCTGCTGGACCAGTCCTTGTCTGCTTCGAATAAATCCTTTGTGTCTATGATCACTGTCATGGTAAGTTAGCTGAAAATCAATGGTATCGTTTTTGAGAGAGTTCCAAACCTACTAATGGATGAGATGGCTCTTCATTGGTCTCAGGCTCGACAACCAAGCAAAAAGGGTGAAGATCCGAGTCGTGTGCACTACCGGTAGCCCATATGGATGACAGGACTAATCAAATTCTATAAGTGATGTTCGCGAAGAACAGGGCAGATATAAAATTGTGGCTTCTGGAGGGCCGGTGTTCCAAAATCGACTTCTGGCCTGGCTCGAGATATCATCCGGCTCGATCGTGATACTACAACCGAACCACCAAGTTCCCACAAATATAGAATAAAAGAGGTTTTGAATCAAAGTTCAAGTGGGAAATACCAGTTCGCAGGGCAAAAGGAATAATGCTCATGCGCTGCAGACTGGCGGCAGGTCGAAGGGTCGCCAACGCGGGACATCAAGGAAACCAACTGCATAATCCTTCAAACAAGTCGCAAGACCAATGGCTGACATCCAAACAGCACCACCATCATTGTCGCCCTGTTAAACATGAAACGCCCAGGTCAAAATTCCACCGAATAGATCGGACCCGATGAAAACTTCTCCATCGCAAGAAGCCTTGTGCAGAACCTATCTAGGTAGAGGTATCCGATGGGCAGGTAGCCAGGCAGCTGGTGCGGTCACGTGCGTAGATTCTCCTAATGTCGGCAGAAATGCTAATAAGAAGACCTTAAGAGCCGCTGTCTAATTGGTGGATGACACTTAAACTTGGTAACTTGTAAACCGATCGCCCCCATTTGTTTGTGAGGGTGGGCCTTCTCGAAGTTGAAGCATTATGTAAATGATCTATTAACAGAACCTGATCAGGTCGCGACCTTCTTGGACCCATCTCGAAATAAGTCAAAATCCCCCCAACGAAAACAGACGAACAAGTCCTCAGGCGCTACCAGCTCGACATCTTTGCCAGGAAGCGACTTTCATCGCATAAGTAGGATTTTCAATCGCGCGATCCCATCACCTGCGAAGACAAATACAATCAGGAAGGGGAAAAAGTCAACGTGATCGTCATGGATAGCAAGCAAACAATTGGGCCAATTTATGAGGACACGCGGTGAAGGACTCAAGCGCTTTGCGTCACATTGGAAACAGGTCGGTAGGCTGACTCGGCGCTACACAAAGTAGAGGGGCGGAATGCTGAAATGCTCGTGGGGCTGACCAGGTGGTCGATGGCACCCACATTGTTTGGAAACGAAAGGTAATTTCAGGCGCTACCTGATTGGTTTAGATCCTTCGTTCATTAGCCATGTATATGTACAAATTCGTCCCAATTCATCCATCTACATTGGCCCCTTGCGAGAAGATGCCGAAGACTATTCTGCGATCTCAATAAACCGGTAATGCGGCTCATGCATCAACGAGAAGTAAGTCACAACCTATGCAATCGTGAAGAAACCATTTTCCCAACCCATTTTCCGAACAAGTTATGGCAACGAGAAATCAGTGAAACATTGCATCGAGTAGATACTGTCACCCGCAAAAAAATTGTCCGAGCAGAAATTAGAGTTTATACACCATGCTTGCCGCCAGTTCTCTCTTGCATGGTTTTCCGGCGTTCCTTGTCTTTTTCTGCGGGGTGTGTTAGTAGGCCCAAGAAGTAATGAATTGTGAAGGTGACGAACCTGAATCCCAAACCAAGAAGTCATGTAAAGCATTACCGCTAGGGACCATGGGTAAGACTGGAACCTTCTTATCGGTAACAACTTCCAAAAAAGCTGGCCCGTCGCTCTCAATCAACCAAGTTAAAGCGTCCTTGACATCCTCTGGCTGGATGCATCTCCTGGATTGAATACCCATTGCATCTGCGAGTTTCATGAAATCGGGATTCTCGGAGTGTGTGTGAGCATATCGATCTTCATAGAAAATGTTCTGCCACTGTGTGACCATGCCTTGTTCCTCGTTGTTCAAAACGATGATCTTGACGCCAATGTTAAATTGCTTGGCTGTAGACATCTCAGTCAGGGTCATGTTGAAGGAGGCATCTCCGTCGATATCGATAACAAGAGCGTCTGGTCGAGCGACCTTGGCGCCAATAGCGGCTGGGAGACCAAATCCCATCGTGCCGAGACCACCAGATGTGATCATTGTTCTCGGTGATCTCCATCGGAAATGTTGAGCGGTCCACATTTGATGTTGACCAACACCTGTGGCGATGATGGTACTCTCCTTTCGGTGTGCTGTGAGATTTGAAAGCTCTTCGATCAAAGTCTGAGGTTTGATCAATCCAGTGCGATCAGCCTTTTCGTATGCCGAAAGTGGGAACTTCTCTTTCCAGAAGTTGATTTGATCAAACCATTCCTTTCGCTCCGTCATACTTCTCTTCTCAACTTGCGGTAGAAGAATTTTGAGGTTGGCAGCGACATCACCCTCAACGGCCTCGGTCGCTTGGACAACCTTGTTGATGTTCTTTGGCATGATTTCGAAGTGAACAATACCGCCTCGACCTTCTGCGGCTGCGGCCTTCGCTTGTGGCGCGAACTTGGTAATGCTACCGGTAACACGATCATCGAAACGAGCACCAAGTGCGATAATCAAGTCTGCTTCTTGCATGGCAAGGTTTGCGTAAGCCGAGCCATGCATTCCGAGCATGTGAAGAGCCTTAGGGTCAAGCTCATCGAACCCACCAAGTCCTTGGAGGGTGGTCGTAACGGGTATCGAGGCCTTGTCAGATAACTCCTTGAGAAGCTGGGGACCTTCTGGTAGAGCAATGACACCTTGGCCAGCATATACAATTGGCTTCTTGGCGACATTGATCAACTTCGCAACACGTGAAATACTGGCGGCAAGTTGCTTTCTGCCATGTTCCATTGCCGCTCTCGATGCCTGGCTGGGAAGAGTTGGAAGAGTGCTGCTCATAGGAATAGCCTTTCTAAGGATCGAAGCAGTGACATCTTTTGGAAGATCGACGAGAACCGGTCCGGGTCGTCCAGATGTAGCAATCTCGAAAGCCTCCTTGATGCGTTTTGGAAGCTCGGCCACATTTCGGACCATCACATTCCATTTTGTGCATGCTCTTGAGATTCCAATAACGTCTGCCTCTTGAAACGCATCACTGCCAATGGCTGATGTTACAACCTGTCCGCAAAAAACAACCATTGGCGTACCATCAGAGAGAGCGTCCTGCATCGGGGTAATAACGTTCGTTGCTCCCGGACCCGAAGTTACAAGGACAACACCTGGCAATCCTGAGGCTCTCGCATAACCTTCGGCCATATGACCAGCACCTTGTTCGTGTTTAGGGAGAATGAAGTCGAAATGTTTCGAGTTGTAGATGGCATCGAATACAGGAAGAATGGCACCACCAGGATAACCAACTGGGGATAATTAGCATTGCAAATTGAGGCCGATGTAGCAATGCTGTCTGTCTACTTACAGACATGCTTTACACCCTGCCGGAGCATCATCTCATGAAAGATCTCTCCGCCCGTCTTCCCAATAAAGCTATATGCTGTTAGTATGCCTCCATGTGGCGGTGACCAGGACTGGAACGTACGACTCATCCATTTCTGGTTGTCGTCCATGTTGTAAAGGATTGTCTTGTCTTGATGTCGAATGATTGAATGCTGGACTGGGTCGTTCTCGTGGTTGGCTAAACCATTGTCAGTGCTAATTGGGCGTGAGTCACTATGTGAATAAACGCACGGAGAGGTTGCTGATGCTACGGCAGTGGCCGAGGTAGCCTGTGTTCTAATTGCTCCTGGGCCTTTCTTTATTGTTGCAATTGCGGCTGGTGCAGGCGAATCGCTGAATTGCCTTGTATTGCATCTTGTTTGCTGCTTTAAAGCGCGTGCGGCGCTTCTCGCTGGATATGATCGAAGCATGACGGGTGAAGTTGGAGTGGAGAGGGGCGAAATGCGGAGAGGGGAAAGGAATAAAGAGAGGCCCGGATGGCACAACTCAGTTCTGTGATCGATTGAATATCCTGCCCGGTATCTCGGCGGGGGGGTGGAGGGGGTTTATTGTATTATTGTACAGCGAAAATAGTAGAATCCTCGGAAGCAGAGGAGGAGGAGGAGTGTTGATGGCGGAATGGATGTGATGTGACTCGCTCTTCTGGATCGCCAAAAAGTTCATTAGCGAGCGAGCGATGTTCGGAGCTGTACAGTGTACTCCGCCTCTCCGTACTCAAATACGGTAACCTTAAAAACCCCGGCATGCACGAGAGCAGGGCGTCCTTGTTGATTTGTCCGTTTGAGGTGGGTGGGGTCATAGCCTTGTCCCGTCGAGCATTTCCTCGTCTCAGCCTCGCCGCCGAGGTACCTTCATCTCGACCCGTAACCTTATCGGGTGACGAAAAAGCAACCAGTTGTTGTTCCAGCCATCACCAGCTTCTCCTTCTCCCCGTCTCCCCTTCTTCCTATCTCTCACTCTCACGTTCTCGCACTCCCACGCTCCCACGCTCCCACGGCGGGAAATGGATTCAGCTCAATACCGCTAGCATTTTCAATATGGAGAACGAGACCCCTCTCCCTATCCAAGCGCGCCAATCATATTCTTGTCCAACACGTTGAACACAACTTCCCTCTCTCCACCACCATCATGGCGTCGGAATACTCCTTGGCAGCTCAGCCGGACCCTGATCTGATCAACAATTTCGATTTCGACCGCTGTTATAATACCCACGACCCCTTCAAAGTGCCCGGAAAATAATCCGTCTCGTGCCGCAAGTACAGATCAAAGATCATCCCCTTTTTTGCTTCCTTTCGACCAGCTCGGAGCTCTCTATACACCTGAGAGCCATCGTCCGATCGATTTTACCCCACGCAAGACGAATCCACCTACACGCGACCTCAGCACCTCAATCCAAGACTTCCGAAATGGCGGCGCCGGGGCCTGTGCCAGTCGCAGAGTCCTTGAAGGAGATATACACGGACGATGCGATACCAATACAGACGGGACGGTGGGAGCGCTTGCTGAAGCAGTTCAAGAGCAACTACGGCAACCGCCCTCAGTTTGTCGCAAGGTCACCAGGACGGGTCAACATCATTGGAGAGCATATCGACTACTCCCTATATTCCGTGCTCCCTATGGCAATCACTGCAGATGTCATCCTTGCCGTTCGAGCGATCGAAGAAGAAGAGAGATCGGATTTCTACACGATAAAAGTTTCGAATGTTCAGGGTTCGAAATTCCCCTCTCACGAGTTCAAGATCCCTTTGACCGCTGTCGACATTGATGCAAAGGTGCACGAATGGACAAATTACTTCAAGTCTGGTCTTCGAGGGGCGCTGGAATTGCTGCGGCAGAAACGTGGTAGTAAATTCTTGAAGCCAGTGAGCATGGAAATATTAATGGATGGTACGGTCCCAGCAGGAGGAGGACTCAGTAGTTCTGCGGCATTCGTCAGCGCATCCGCATTGGCAGTAATGTATGCCAATGGCGAGAAGTCTGTTGACAAGAAGGAGTTGACAGAACTGGCAATCGTCAGTGAGCGCGCTGTTGGTGTCAACTCGGGAGGAATGGATCAATCTGCATCTGTCCTCTCCCTCCGTGGTTCAGCACTCTTCGTCTCCTTTACTCCAACGCTCACGGCACAGCCCATCAAGTTCCCTCATACGACACCAGAGCTTTCCTTCGTTATTGCTCAATCCTTTGTCCAAGCCGACAAGCACGTTACTGGGCCCGTCTGTTACAACCTCCGCGTCGTGGAATGCAGTCTCGCAGCCGCATACCTCAACGCAGTCCTCTCCAAATCCACTGGCTCTCTTCCCTCCGACTCTGGACCTCTAGGTATCTCTCTCAACGGCCTCCACAGGAAACACTTCGACCTCAGCACCAAAAGCATCGAGGATCAGCTCACCGAGCTCATCTCCCTAACAAGCTCAACCCTAACACGAGAGCAAGGCTACACCCGCGAAGAAATCGCCCCCATAATCGGCATGACCGTCGACGAACTCAACGCGCGCTTCACATGCACCTTCCCCGTCCGCGCCTCACACTTCAAACTCCGCCAGCGCGCCCTCCACGTCTTCTCGGAGGCTCTGCGCGTCCTCCAATTCATGTCACTGCTCTCCTCTCCTCCTTCCCTAGACGAGACATACAACCGTAAACTCGGCGACCTCATGAACGAGACGCAGGACTCCTGCCGCGATGTCTATGAGTGCTCGTGTCCGGAACTCGATCAACTTTGCACTATTGCACGGAGAGCGGGGAGCTATGGATCGAGATTGACGGGTGCGGGATGGGGTGGTTGTAGTGTGCACCTTGTGCCTGCGGGTAAGGTTGAGGCGGTGAAGACGGCGTGGGAAGAGGAGTATTACAGTAAGATGAAGCTTAGCGACGAGCAGAGAGAAGCCGCTGTTGTGGTTAGTAAACCAGGTAGCGGAAGCGCGATTCTGGAGGTCGGAGATGGGGAGGGTGTTGCCTAGATAGCGCTTGCTCACTCCGAAGTTCCAATACCAATTCTTTCTATTCCAGATTTTCTTCAATATAAAAGCTTCCAACAGCACCCCATCAGAGCTTGAAATCCCCATTCACCTTTTCCCCACCACCACCACCACCCCCTCCTTCCCGCTGCTCAACCAGGATCTCGGCCACCTTCTCCGCCAGCCCAATCTTCAACGCTCGACTCCTCTCCGTGCACAGCTCGTAGATGGTGCTTAGATTAAACGTCAAGGCGTGGAAAGTGCTGGAGGGTTCGGAGGCGGGGTGAGGAGCCAGGAGGCGTTCAAGCGTGAAGCGTGCCTGTAGTCATCGTATTATTAGTCGGGGAAAGGGTAAAAGGGAAAAAGGGAAAAGGGGGGGGGATAGGGGTAGAGGGACAGGGGGGAACCTACATCATCTATACGACCCAAATACAAATAGCAGACGGCGAGATTTTGTTTATACATGGCCACCTCGCTCCTTCCATCTGTGGGAGAGGAGGCGATCAGCTCTTCCCAGATCGGAGCGCTGAGTCCATAGTTCGCGTCTGCGATGTGGGAGAGTGCATGGATGACCTTGGCTTCGTTGTCGTGACTTGTTTCTTGGCTGGAGGAGGCAATACAAGCGCGAGCGGCTTCGACATCGCCGAGACAGAGATAGAGAAGCGCTTTCTGATGGTCCAATCGTGAAGGGCCCTCGGCCGTGGAAGATGGCGAGAGCGTTTTCAAGAACCTCGCAGCACCCTCAAGATCCTCCATCTCGATCAACGCGCTTGCAACCCGGACCCCGAGTTCCTGCAATCGTCCTTCGTAGATCTGCATTTCCACCTCCAAATCCGCTTTCTCGACCTCATCCCCCTCTTCGCTAAGGGTGGCCAGGTTCTTCTTCACTGTCCCCAGATTAAGTCGTGCCTCCCTCGCCAGGTCGTAATATCCCATCACCCCCCTCCTCACATCTGCATACCCCATCCCTTGCAGTCTCACAGCCAACACCCGCAACTCCCATGGCATGAGATGGATCCCCGTGTTCTCATCTCTATAATGCGCACTATTCAAATCTTCCAGACTCTTCACCTCCTGCGCCGCCAGTGCCGTCTGGTTACACAGAGTCAAGCAAGCGAGACGCGTGTAGACGAGCGCGAATATCTCAGCGTGGTTGGACGGGTTGAGAGATGGGTCGGTGAGGAGCTGCGAGGCTTTTATGGCGGCGGAGCGGAAGTGGCCTCCATGGAGGAGGGAGGGGAGGGAGGCGCCAGGGGGAGGTTGAGAAGCTGGGGTCCGGAAGGGCGGTGGGACATCAATTAGGGTTAGGGGATGGTAGATTTCGGGGCGGAGGAGGTGGGGGAAGTCTTTTTGGGTTAGAGGGAGGGTGGAGGTTGCTGTTTTGAAGGAGGGCGTGGAGGAGAGGTTGGAGCCTGTGTTTGGGGAGGGGAGTCGTGGTGTGTGGTAGCGGGATGGTGAGGATAGACCAGATGATTGCTGATGAGGGAGGGCGGTTGGCGAAGAGAGAGGGTTGGAGGTTGGACTGATTCATGTTAGTACATGTCGTCAATTTTGAAGATGTTTAATTTACTCTGAAGCGTCTAATGGTCCTCGGGTCGGCCGGCGTGGTAGAGCTTTGTGATATCTGTTAGTACTTTCCATCTTCAACACATATTTCTCTTTCCCAATCTTGTAGAGTTCTTGTTTCGCATGTCAAAGGTTGGCCACATCCACTTGAACGTTCCCTGTAACTAGCTCGTTTCCACGAGCTTGAACTCCAAGCCGCTTGGAGTCTTTTGTTGCATTAGGAGAAGTTTAGCGCCCATGAACTTGACAATGAATGGTCCTTGACATGCTTGAGGAAGCTAAGCTAAGAAGGTTTCTTTGGAGCTACAGCCATATGATGGTCATTCCAGCTTCAACTAGCAAGCGCTTGGAATGGAGGGAGAGTGTTCTAGGTCATAGACGATAGGTGCTTAAGATGGAGAGAACAAAGAATTTGAGGCTCAATAAAAACCGCCAAAGAAGATAAGGATGTGGTATAGATAGAAGGCTTAGTATGAAAGGAAGGAGACAGTGATAAGAAGGTATGAGGCATCTTTGCCGTGACCAAATTGTTTGTATCCAAAAGCAGGACAAGATCGAGAGTTTCACAAATTTACTAAAGAAATGATTATTGACTCACCTCTACCAGACGATGTGTGCCTTGCATGCTTTTTCGGCGTTGGTTTTGATTCTGAGGTGTCCATGTCATTTGATGTTTACGAGTAGTGGTCCATGTTCTGCAGTTTAAGCAGTAGTGTCGAATTGTGAAGTCTGTGCATCATTCACGCTTACCATATCCGGATTAGTGCAAATATATGCCTACATAAATTGTTATCCACATTTCATGCTCGCTTCTTTTTGACGACGTCAATCAACAACCATCGGTCGATTCTATTATAGCGTCCTCCAAGTCGTCGGCTCTGAGGTGCCAGTCAGCCCTAGAAGACTAGCTGTACAAATGCGACATATAAGCCAAAGACTCAGTATGAAAAGTTGGCATTTATTTGAGAGCTCTTTGTTTTGGTTCTCAATATAGCACTAGCTATCCTAGCCCTTATTACTTAGGCGTTTGGAGCTCTATCCCTTAACGGTCTCTTTAGCTATTCATTCCCAACTTTTCTTAATAGAGCGGACATCGTGTCTGAACCCACATCTTTACTTCTCAGAATGCTTCGATGTTCCCGCAAGCATCCCAGTAAATGGCAGAGCAAGATGGGATTTATCTCACTCTCCATGAATTAATGTCGTGGTTGATCTTGCAACTGGGAACGATGTCTAGCAGACAGATGGTACCTTCTTTAGGTCAAAATTGTACCTCTAATCGGGTTTAGGTTTAGATCAAATATGCCAACGAAAAGAGCGTGCTATTTCTTGCCAAGACTGGTGGTGGTGGTGGTTCAATTTCAAGACTCACAGGAGGTGTACGGATATGGGGATTGGAGACTGGGACGCCGTAATTCTCTGAGCCTGGTTTATGATCAAGCGGCAAGTCCAATATCTGTGTACCAATTAGTTGATACAATCATCAAAATGCTGCCGATCAGACCGAGCAAGTATCTACTACTAATTATACGTTCAATTCTCACAAAGATCACAACAAGACAAATAGTTCATGATAGCCAAAACAATATATTGATCCACTTACCTAACAACTCAATCCAGTCCACTCTACAGTAAAGTGGCCGATTCGACGTTCCACTTATCTCGTAGACTAGTAAGCATTCCAGTCACACGTCAAGCTACGCATAATAACCACCGAAATAACTTACTTACCTTCGTCTTCCAACCTTCACTTTCAAACAAGAAAGTCATCTTCCCACCCCTCATGGCTACCATCGCCCTCCTCCTCCGCCGTCTGCATAGCAAACTCTAACGCCATGAAAGAATCCATAGGCACCATCTCCAAATTCCTCAACATATGCACCGCGCACATTCTTTCCAAAATCGTCGTATCCCCTTCCGGTTCTCCCTCGAAAGGGTCCCACAAGAACCCAAGTAAACCCCGCAGCTCCTCCCAACTACTCACCTTAATCATTTCATTCAGTTCCACCGCAATCGCATTCTGAAACCCCTTGACGGAATACCTCTCCCCAAAAACCCACGCACGCGCGTATGTTACCATCTTCTCCACACTAGATTGCGAGGGCGTGACGATACAGCCACTGCTTAGCCATTGAGCGAAGAGGCGGAATGTGGAGGGGTGCTCTTGGGAGAGGATTAGCTGGCTGTCCTGGAAGATGGGGGAGGCGGAGAATGTGGGCAGACGGTCGGTGTAGAAACTGACGCAGTGGGGGATGGGTCCGATGGTGAATTTTACGCGGTTGGAGGTTGTGGCGAAGTTTTCTGTTGTGGGGAGGACGGCGTCGTTGATGAGGAAGGCGGAGAGGGAGGGTTTATTGCCCATTGTAGGGCTCCTAGTAGGGAGGGAGGGGGAACAGATTTTTGAAGATTTGCTGGAGTCGGGCGAGGATTCTAGGGGGAGATCAGTGTAGACTCGATGCGATATATACAGACGGAAAAGATTATATATTTGGTACTTACTACTTCCAATGTTCCTCAGACTACCTCTTCGCTGTCGTACACAACGAGTGGATGCCAAAAGCAGCTCTATTCTATAGGCTACCCCATGCTATATGATCGTTTAAACATACTGTCCTAATGGAGAGAACATAATCGCATTTTCACGATTGTTCTTTGTCGACTCTCACTCTTTAGACAAGCGACCAGGTGTGATCATGCTTTGTTTAGTAGGCAGGGTTGAGGCATAAGGGTTCGGGTCATCGTTAAGAACAAAGAAGATGACATAGAGGTAGACAGTTTGATAGTACTGTACGTTCCCGAGTTCTGTTGTCCAAATTTAATCAGTATAGCCAGTGTTTGGTCGTTACAACTTCTTATGTATTTACATGCTAATGTGATTATATAGAATCGGTTCCAAGTCAGGGACGAAACTCAGGAAAGAAGTGGTATAGACAGTCGCATAAATATGTCTTCTTTGCTTGATTACAGTAGCGTTCCACTCAGCTTTCTACAATAAATTAAGCGTATAGGAAAACCACCTAGCGTCTTAGCCAAGTACGAGTAAGCGGAAAACAATATGTACTATTATTTAAAATCTTCAAAGAGAAAACTGTCCTCGTAGCACTCCCACTCGATTGCAATGCACCTGCTTTGTGTCATCTATAGATGTTGGAAAGGTGGTACTTGTGAGAAGTTGGCCTTTGTTGTTACGAATCATCACAATGGCGATTAGAATAGTGCATCTTACAGTAAAGTTGACCCCGTCCCGTGCGTTCACTTTACTTCCTAAACATCATCTTTTGGGATGCTCCTTAACAGGAATAATATTAGTAGAATTTATATTATTTAAACGGTCATAGTCACTTAGCATTCACAACTTCGCATGCGAGCATTCTAAAACGTAAATTGTCGGGTAAATAATCTAGAAATTCTCTTGTCCATCATATCCCTTGATCTATCTCAGATCTTCCCAAATACCGCATCCGCTTCCTTAATTTCATTCTCAAGACTCTCGATATGCTGTCGATTTAAGCACAATCAAAGTAGAAGGACCTCCTCCAACACTTCGATTTTTGCTGCCTTAACCTCATTGCTCTCGACTAGAAGGAGTACCTCTCCCACACCCCCCACTTCCTAGAGAATAGCTTGTGACTGTGCTCTTCTAGGAAGGCGAGAAATTCGGTAAATTTCTTGCCGTCGTCGCGGATCTATACCACGCCGGCGAGGGTATGAGCTTGACCTTTAGGGTCGCTTTTAGCAAGGAAGGCAGCTACACCAATCGGGGCTTTGGAAGACATAGTCGGCAGTCTATCGCAATACTGTGTGGTCCGGTATGTTGTGGTATTTCGGTGGGGTTCCGGTATTGTGTCCTGTGTCTTATTCATAAGGTAGGCAGGGGACTTTATCTCCAGGTGTTCATTCACTCTTATTATGGAGAGTTACTTAAAAGAATATTACCATCTTCTGTCTATGCAAGCTCTCGTCATGTCTTACTTAATACTTCCATAAAATAATATTAAATGCCCTAGGATAATCTCCTGTATAGTCTTTTATTATGTTTTCATTTGCCAGTCTAAACTAACTATTCTCTATAAGAGCATTAAAGGCTTAGCTTAATCTCCTAGGGTGTCTCTTGTCCTATTTTTATTTAAATGAATTCATTAGCAGCCCTTCAAAAGAAAATTGAATGCTAAGGCCTACCAATTTGGTGTTGGGTCTCCTGTCCTGTGTCTATTCGATTACCTTCATTAACAATTACTTGTAATAGCCTTAACGACCTAGATGAAGACCCTGAGCAATCTCTCATCCTATGGATATTCAATAAAATTCATTGACAGGTGCTTCTGTTGTGATGGTGGCGGCGATCTCTACCAACCAAACCAAAAAAATCTTTGGAGTTGTCAAAACTGCCTCTTGAACAAAACAACAAAACTACTCCTTTTATCCTTCACCTAGTCATATGACTAGATTTCCCCGACACACTATGAAGTACATCACCTCTATACCTGTTCTGTGGATTGTCTTCTCGGGCTTCCGCTTAAAAGGCTAAAATGTCTATTTTCCACAAGAAAAATTCACCTACACATCTTACATGTCACTTTTCATATAACATCACTTCTTAAAAACTGATTTGTGCACGATCTATTATTAAAAATTCGCTTCCCGCAACCAGTCTGTCTCACGCAATGCAGTATCGTAGGTATCATCTCAGGCGCCAGGGGTCGGTCAATGCAGCCTGGTATCAGTCGCTGCCGCCAGGGGCACCCGTTGTATGCGCCCACTAAACACGAACTATTAGCCATATTCCATTAATACAAGCACTTCAAGGGCTAATTGCTTACCTCAAGCCTCTAACGTCAATTCTCATCCCGTCCCTCAATCCGCAAAGAGCCATCGCCATATCAAAGTCATTCTTCATCTCGTCGTATAACCTAGTCGCCTCATCTACCATCTGCAAGTGCTTCTCATAGTTCTCCTTTGCAACGGCAAGCTTCTGCTCCCACTTCTGCTTCTCGGCCACGGGTAGCCAATGCGAATAGTAGGATATATTGTCTGTCATGTCCTTGACTTGCGTGGCGAAATTGTCTCTATTGGAGGTGAACTCCTTGATCTTCTTGGTGAGGTCGGCAATATTAGCAGTGAAGGCGCCCTGGTTATCGTACATTGATGACATTTGATGGGTAAAGGCGGCAAAGGTTTCAATAGCAGAGAGGAGTTCAGCGTTGGTGGGTGGTGGGGTGGACATTGCGGTGATAATGGTGCGATTTTAAGAGGCGCGGCGAAAAATGTGGTTTAAGGGGTGTATTGGTTGCATTTGCAAATGTGGTATGGCTGAGAGGTTCGGCGAAAAGGCGGTCTAAGGGCTAGTACTTATTCTGTGCCGTTGTCGATCTGATTGTTTTCGATATTGATGCCGCAGTCAAAGAAAATATTGTGTTTATAGTTTGTCGAAATCTTGACGGTCAAGGGAAGAAGAAGATAAAGCCAGCAGAATTGGAAGTCAAAGTTGAACAGGTATCGACAGATCAAAGAGTGAAATGAAAGTGAACTCGTTATAACGATCGAAAGTTCACTTTCACTTTCACTTACGCTCTCTCCCATTCGTATACAAAGATATATTTTTAGATTTTTAGGTAAGTGTTGGAGGGCCTTATTAAGAGAAAGATAGTTATCAAGTGGTTTGTCTCTCTTTACTCACTTTAAATTTTAATACTATTATCTTCTAAACTAGTCTTTTGTTCTCTCTCTCTCGCTACTTCGAGAAGAATCAGTTTAAATAAGCATAAACCTATCGAGAGTAAAAATAATGTCGTACTACCTTCCTTTAATTACAGTCGATTAGCCTTGGGATTAGCTTCTCGAATGAGCATAATCTAGAAACAATGATATTCTAGAATCGGCGTACTTATCTCCGTTCTGATCTTTTCTCGAAAAGTTCTATTCCCAGGGACTTGTCTGTAGAACAAACCTTCTTAAGTATAGACCGGTAGAGAGAGAAAGCAAAGACGCTTTCTCCTTTGAAATATAGCCGATTAGCATGAGATACAAGCTTCTCGAAGGAAGAAAAGCCATAAAAGATAATTATCTAGACGAGTAGAATCTAGTAATATTCCGATCTATCTTTAAAGAGTAACGGTATTAGAGTAGCTCGACAGCAATAAGCTAGAACCGGAATAGACTCCTCGAATTAAAATTCTATGAACTAGATATAATATTTGATCCCCCTAAGTCTCTCGACATCGAAAGGAGGCCAAGCTGGAAAGGATAGGTGTATATAGAAGAAAGTATTTAGTAAACTCCCAGTCGATTTTCAGAGATTAATGGTATTCGGATTGCCCGAAGAAAAGCAAAAGCTATTTAATTACGCGAAGCGGTTAGGCGTACAAAGGAGAATGCGTTTGAAATGGTGGAGATGAACCTTGTGTGCCAAAGTAGTATCTAATTTACTATTCCAAGGATGCACATCTAATTTTGAAGGAACTCCTCATGCAGAAGAAATTGAATATTATTTCTCAAGAGTGAAAAAAAAAGGACAAGTCGACGAGATATAACTCGAAATACGGAAGAGGTATCATGTCCAGATTGCTTAGGCACATGCTCCACACGTGCTAGAAGGATCAATAAATAGCTTTATAGATTAGCATGTCATATTCAGAGTGACCCTCCACATCGGACACACGCGAGTCGGACACACGCGAGGACTGTTAATTAACAAAAGCATAAGTTGCATCACATCACATTATGAAACACACAACCAGGAGTAGTAATTTATGCTTAATATTTCCACTTCACTTCTTGAAGAGGTCATAAGATACCATACCACGAAGGCTAATACAGCGCGGTCCCCTTTCTTTCAATAATGCGGGTAGGACGATCTTACCATCCGTTCCTCCATCGGGGGAAAAAAGTGCAGGTAGATGAATAGAAAGCAATAGCGCCAGATCGATGGTCGTATTGCCATACGATGATGCAATGATACAGAGAAAACCATGATGCGCCAAAACGGAGCAAGAAAAATAGGTTTAGAAGCCGGGAGTTGGACCGGTGAATCGAGGTATTCTATCACCACCACCGACGACGGGGCTGCCGATCTCACCGGGTGCGCCGACTGGACGATGGGAAGAGGGGCTATCGTTCTCGATGTTGTGTCGAATGAAACATCTATTATCGTCTTTGCGGATCTCGAAAGAACCACCCCCGTTCATCGAACTACCCTCTGTCTCGCAGATATCAAGGACCTCCTTCTCAGATACAGGTGCATCGGGGGCTGGATTGAGAAGCTCAATCTGCTCCTTGACGAGGTTGATGTCATAGAAACCATCGGGTGTGGTGCCCTCCATATTCTTACAAGCTCGACATACCATCAAACGAATCGCCACGGGTCTTGCTTGCGAAGGCCGAGCATTTGGTTGTCCTCCAACGCCTCCGAAACCGCCGTTGATTGGTGGGCCCCATCCAAGTCCATAGTTTGCGCCAGGAAGTGATGACGGACCAAATGGATTCGGTGGTGGTGGACCCCAGGTTGGAAAGCCATTCATTGGACTTCCAAACATCGAAGGCTCCATACCAAAAGGTGGTGCAAAGTTTGGTCTGATGTTCATGTTCGGCACTGCACTCGAGCGTCGACCATTGAATCCAGGATTGATTGGCTGTTCATCAGAGTCGTCGAGCAGAGCGCTGCTACCAAGATGATTGCTGAGATCATCGACGTCACTATGGCCAGCTTCGCGACGGTGACCATGTACCACACTTGAAGGACGACCAATAGGTGCGGGTCTTGCGATCGGTTGGGCCTGTGGTGCAGCACCGGCATTTTCAAAGGTCTTGTCGTATGAAGCTGATTGTTGTCTTGAGTGCGATTGAGATGGTGGTCCATCCTTTTGAGCTGCGAAAAGTTGACCAAGTCCACCAAGACCATTTGGCATATTGGGGAAGCCTGGAGGTGCATGTGGCACGGGGAAGCCTCTACCTTGTGGCATCTGATGCATGTTCATGCCTGGATGAATCGGCATGCCAGGAGGGGCGCCCATAGGTCTGAATGATCCACCCATTGGCTGCTGCTGAGGAAACATGGGATTGTGGTGCATGCGTTCGAAGCTAGGAGCCATCATAGGAGGCATACCACCTTGAAAACCCAAACCCATGCCCATACCCAATGGCATACCTCCAAAAGGACTAGGCTGCATGCCAGGGGGACTCTTCAAAGCTGAGTG
This sequence comes from Amylocarpus encephaloides, assembly GCA_019669835.1. Lineage (NCBI taxonomy): Eukaryota > Fungi > Ascomycota > Leotiomycetes > Helotiales > Amylocarpus > Amylocarpus encephaloides. The sequence goes on from MU251652.1 coordinate 21,253, forward strand.
AATCGGGGAAGTAGCCTGTGGTTGATGTATGAAAGGGTGTTGCTGGTTCTTATTAGGCCCAATGGGGCCAGGACTGCCTTGCAAAGGGGTTGTTGGAATCGGTGAAACATTCTGACTTAACGCCCTGCTCTGCGGAGTTTGAGGGATGGATCCATTCGAGTCTTGCTGAGAAGATGTTCTGAGCTTGATAGGCGTTGGGGCCTTGGGGATTACTGGTGTAGCCACTGGTACGTGTGGGGAAGCAATAGGTGCCGTATGCGATTGAAGGTTTGCTGGAATTGGGACAGGAGCCTGAGTGCGCTTCGCAGCAACCGTTGCAGCCTGCGCAGCTTGGTTAACCGCTGCATGTTTCGCTGCTACCTCTTCTCGCTTCTGCTTCTCCCGAGCCTCCTTCTCAGCCTTAACTCGAAGATCCTTCTCACGCTTGTCCTTCTCTTGCTTCTCTCTCCGTTCCTTGGCCTCGCGTTCTTTAGCCTCCCTCGCCTCTCGTTCCTTCTGTCTCTGTTCCTCTTTGTCCTTGCGCTCTTTGTCCTTGGCTTCCCTGGCTTTGCGCTCAAGCTCGGCTTGTCGATCTCTTTGCTCCTGAAGTCGGCGCTGTTTTTCGGCTTCCTTCTTTAGTCGCCCTTCTTCCTCCGCCTTCTTCAGGGTTTCCTTCTTCCTACGCTTCTCGTCGGCCTTGAGGCGTTGCTCTACGGCTTTTTTCTCTTCCGCTGCACGGAGAGCAGCTTCTTCGGCGGCCTTCTTGGCTTCCAGCTTTGCTTTCTCTTCGGCAAGAGCCTGTTTCTTCTGGGCTAGCTTATCTTTCTTCTTTTGCGCATCTTTAGCCTTCTTCGCCTTCTTCTGAGAGTTCGCTCGATCCTCGTCTTCAAGCTCTTCCAGAAGCTTTTGCTGACGCTCTTTTGCTACTTTCTCCTTGTAGGCCGTCAGGACCCTCTGCTCAAACATCCGGGCAGCGAATATCTGGAACATGCGTCGTCCTTCCTCCATCCGCTGCTCTTCCGTCATCGTGTCCTGTATGCGATTAGAACAGGCCGCGCAACCACACTGCCCTTCACCTACCATCTCCTCTTCATCGTAATCTTCGTCTTGGCTGTCGTCGTAGTCACCTTCCTCGTCCTCTTCATCGTCATCATATTCTCCATCGTCCTCGGGAGGTGGTGGATGATTGTGCGTATGTGAGTGAGCATGCAAGGCACCATTTGGTGCATGACCATAATTTGGGTTGGAGTATTGTTCTTTCGCGTCTTCTTCCCTCGCCATTCGACGTTCAGCAAGTTGCTCCATCATCTCAATGAATTTCTTGCCATCGTTCTTGAGCAAATCGTCCGCGACGGTAAGAATTCCACCTTGCACAGTAAGACTATTACCAAAGCTGAAGAAATCCGCGGCGTGATTATTTCGTGGGATCTCTTCAGGTTCGTCCTCGTCACTAAGGTCGTCCTCGTCCACCTCGTCGCTATAATCCTCGTCGCCTTCCCCATCCTCGTCGTCACCTATCTGCTCCACTATTCTTCCCCGCGAAGGTTGCTGGTTGTTGAACGTGGGCGGTAAATGATGAGGGGGCTGTAATCCGCCCAATACGCCGAATCGATGGGACGAAGGCATCATAGGGACGACGTGTGGATCTTGTGTGTGATGGGCGTATTGTTCAAGCTCCTCGTAGTATGCGTCATAAAGCACTTCTAGCTCTTCTTCGATGGCAGTGCGCTTACGTCCACAAACTGTACAGCTACATGAGTGCTTCTGTTGCTCCTTCATTTTCTTCAGGACTGCATCTTTCTCGACCTTGACAAGCGATTTGCGTTCATCTTCTCCAAGCGACAGCCAGAACTCCTTGATTCGTTCGCGTTCCTCCTGTGAGGAAGTATTCCATATCTTCTCTTTGGAAATACCAGGACCTCGGGGAATGTTCGTAGATGCCAACGGGGGACGGGGAATGGATACGTGATTATGCGACATGCCATTTGGTACATGATGAAGGTGGTTTGCAATGTCCGAAGGGCCGGTTTTCGATTTCTTCTTCTTTTTCGGCTTCTTACCAGGATTGTAAGGTGGGATTGCGTAGCCACTATCTAAAAATCCATGGTGACCGTAAGCCTCCGAGTACCCATTCTCTACATCTTCGCTATTGTAGTAATCGTCAGGGGGGTCGAACTGTCCATTTCCATCATATTCTTCGTTCAAGCCAGGCTCTCGAAATCGTGCCTCCAATTCTTGCCCCTTCCTCTTTGCGTCTCTTGGAGTTGGTGCGCCATTCGTAGAAACGGCCTCGGTTGGGTGTTCTGCTGCTAATTTTGCTGCCAGCTTCTCCCTCCGCTTCTGCTTCTTTCGGTTGACCGTAGGTGCGCCGTTGATAGAGTCAGTCGGGGGTGTTGGCAAATGACCATTAGGTTTCGCGGTTGTGTGGGCCATCGTGGGAGAGGTCTCGGACGAATCGCTGGTGTTAGAGAGTTTGGGGACGGTTATGAACTTGGAACCATCCTTATTCTTGTACTTCGCGGTGGCTTTCGATGTCGGCGATAGAGGGGATTGGGTAGTTTGCTGCCGTGGGTTCGAGGGCATTCTTCTTCAGGAAGGAGATGGAGCTAGCAGAGCATGGATGGTGACTATCCACAACTCAAAAATTAGAGGTGCTCACGTCTTCTCGGTTGGAGGCTGGACCGATAACCTCCAGGGTGACGGAACTAAGAACTCACTGCGAAAGTGAATGGAAGAAAGAATGCGGTTGCCCCACCAAGGGGTCTGTTTCTGCCCGAGTCGGGCTTGGGGCGAGAGATGATGACCGCGGGTCGTTGATGATGGCGAGAGAGTAGGGATTTGAGTCTTCGATTTGCTCAATAGTGGTGCACGGCAGGTGGTGGAAAAGTGTTGTGTTGAATTATTGTACGGAGCACCTTGAGGAGCTTCGTTAAGTTGAGGTTGATCGTCAGGGCTTAGCACCTCAGGCATCCAGGCACGTAGGAGGCACTCAGACACTGAGGCACTCAGGCACCCAAGCACAGGATTGCAGCCGGACTCAAGCACCGACGCACTCAGGCATCCAGGCATCAAAGCCGTCAAGGTATTTTCCTATGGACCAGGGCCTCGAATGAAATCTTCGGCTGATTAAATACAATTGTTTGTAGGAGTACAGTAATTTCTAAGTTCTGCATGTATTTTGGTATATTTTGGTATATTTTGCGTAATTGTGGATTGCTTGCCCTAACTCGAATATCATTCGCTAGCTTAGACTAAGAGTCGGCTGGACGCTTCTCGAGTGGGATTTGCAGCTGCAGTCGCGCTCTTCTTCGTAACTACACTGCTTACTGTATACGTTGTATAACGATTCGCGATAAACTCTATTGACAATAATCCGGAATATTCTAGAACAATCCTCCTTAAATCCCTTCTCTTGACTCTTGACTCTTGACTCTTGACTCTTTGATTCTTGACTTTGTCTTTTAACTGTTGGCTCTTGCCCTTGACTCTTGACTCTTTTTGACTCTTGACTCTTCTTGACTCTTGACTCTTGGCTCTTGACTCTTGGCTCTTGACTCTTGGCTCTTGACTCTTGACTCTTGACTCTTGACCCTTGTGGCATTCACCAGCTAGGAATCCGCTTTTCCCTTTTATCTTTAGATTAAGTATCTTTCCGCAGACAGAGGATCTCCCGCCTAAGCCACATTGAGAATTTGAAAGCGTCTGCGCACGGTTCAGTTGCTCAGCCCGGTTCTTCCCCCTCAAGAGTCGAAAGTCCTCCACCTCCACTCATTGGCACTCAATCTGGGACAACAACATCGGTGACGGAGTATATTTCAGGGGACATCATCGACGACTACCTGAGGGATCAAGACCACCGTCTCCCCCTCTACCGCGTCGTGACTCGTAGGCGCCCTTCTCTCTCCAACTCACTCTCACGGCGGAGTCTCACATCGAACAGCCCACTATCCGGACAGTGGTGGCCTGCAGTCGCCGAGCTCGTATCGACAATCACAATCACAATCACACCTCCTCGTCGACATCTTCGAAAATCGTTCAGAGCCTCTCTGCACGCCTGGTGAACCTCGATTGGTCCATGGTGTTCCCGTCACTCTCTTCCTCGATCTACCTCTCAACAAAAACATCGTACAACCGACCATGGCCCAACAACAAGCACAGAATGTTATGCGAAGGTACGTTTGCGAATCTTCTTCCCGCTGGAGAATTTCGATCTGTGAGGTGGAATTATTATGGGGTGTGCCAGGCGACGGCTGAGGCCAAGATCATATACGAGTCAGCATTATCACCAAATCCAGAAATTAGTCTATCTCCCAGGTTTAATATACATATGTCTGGCAATCGTAATTCTAGCGGTCGGGGGATTGTGGAAGCCCATTTGTTACTCATATACTGACACTCTCGCAGAAAGTTGGTCATAATAGGAGACGGAGCTTGTGGTAAAACGTCGCTGCTCAGTGTGTTCACGCTTGGATATTTTCCTACAGTAAGCTCTAAGCTGATTCCATCTTGCAAAGATAATGCTGACCCGCTTGACAGCATTATGTTAGTCTCCCAAATCCCGAACCGACACACAGTTGTCCGAATACTTACATGATTGACTTAGGTACCCACGGTCTTCGAAAACTACGTGACTGACTGTAGGGTCGATGGAAAGAGTGTGCAATTGGCTCTATGGGATACGGCGGGACAAGAAGATTACGAGCGATTACGACCTTTGGCATACTCAAAAGCACATGTCATCCTGATAGGATTTTCCATCGATACGCCAGACTCTCTAGACAACGTACAACACAAGGTGAGTTGCCGGGATACTGGACGTGGGTGGTGTCTTGCACATGTTAACCTTTTGCAGTGGGTTGAGGAAGCCAATGAGCGATGCCCTGGCATCCCAATCATACTTGTTGGGCTGAAGAAGGATCTTCGAGAAGATCCAGTTGCCATTGAGGAGATCCGGAAAAAGTCTCAACATTTCGTTGGTACACGAGAAGCCACCGAGATTGCAAACCAGATCGGGGCTAGAAAATACCTCGAATGTTCCTCTTTAACAGGCGAGGGAGTCGATGATGTATTTGAAGCCGCAACAAGAGCTGCCCTTCTCACATTCGAGAAAGGGGAAGGAGGAGGATGTTGTGTGATATTGTAGGGAATAAGCAAGCGTTGGCGTTTAGGAGAAATAGAGGCGCCAATTGGCAAGGCCAAGTTTCAGGACCAGCAACAATTTCGAACTTACCCTTTCTAATGAACGGAAACACCGACCGGTAAATGCATTCACCTTCTATGCACGAAATAATCTCGGCCTGGGTCCTATGCATAATTGGCCCTCGACGATTTGGCTTTTCAGTAACCAGCGTCGAGTTGTGGGTCGAGGGGACATACTTTGCAATTCACATGGGACAACTGCAGACTAAAAAGTTTTTCGAGGCTAATTTGCTTGTGCTATACTTTTGCTTGGTTTGGAGGGCGTGGCTTAGAGATTCTGTAATGACCTGATGATCACATTTGGGTCATCCACTCCTTTGATATTTCAATTTTCGGAACTCCTTCTCACACCACATACCCAGCTTGTGGATGGAATGGAACTGCGGCATTGCTTGCGAATCAGCGTTGGTCTAATAGGGGAGCTCTTTGTACATAAGATACATATCTGCAAAGCATCATGAACATGATTTGTTTCTGGTCTGGCCAATTGAGTTTGGTGCCTTCACCCACATCCATTGAGCCATGATGTTATACAGATCTTTCTCCTCCCAGCTAATTTATAAACTACTTGCATCCCCTACTAACTGCTGTCTCATCCCGTGTCTCTTCAAAGGCATTATCGCACCCAATCATGATTCCAAGCTTCCTTTGCAGGCGTATCCGTCTGTGCTCTCGCATACTCAATCGGAATCCCCCCGTGTCCAAAGATCCCCTTCTTCTCCATCGCGATCCTGTATAACCTTCCTGCGTCTTTCTTTCCTGGGGCGTCGAAGGTCCGGAGGGCTTCGCAGGCGTTGTGCATACTTTGATGCATCCTATACCACCCTCATATTAGCATTCTCCTCTCCAACCCCCATCTATCCCTCCCTCCCGCATTGCCTCTGGGGCATAGGGTAGGGGAAGCGACGTACCTCTTTAGTTCTCTCTCCTCACCCTCCTGCCTCGTCCGTCGGGCAAGCATCCACGCCCGATGGATCGTCCAGTGTCTCAACGCGCGCATACGACTCAGTTTCAACGGCCGCGGGGTTTTTGGGTGTTGCAGGTGGTAGCGGATCAGCGAGATTCGGGGGTCGGCTTTGTCTTTTCCGCTGGGTTTTGCGTGGAGGGGGGAGGTGGTTGTGAATTGGCGGGAGGTTGTAGTGGAGGGTTTGCGGACGGTGACGGTAGTGGTGGAGAGGGAGAGGCTGCGGAAGGTGGAGAGGAGAGGGGTGAGGAGGGAGTGGGTGCTTGTGTGAGGCGCCATTGCTGCGGTAGATGAGGTGCGTTGGGAGAGCGGTGGTTGGTGATGATGGGCATGGTGTTGAAGCTTCGGTATGGAAATTTCGAGGTGAGGCTCCTGATCACGTGATTAACATGTACGGCGGGCGAAGACTGGTGGGAGCGCAACTCCAACAACAACTTCGAAAGTGTAATCGACTCTATACAACTTTGTTTAATCTTATAATCAAATTAATTTTCTGATCATTCGGAATCGAGTTTGGTCGTCCAAATAATGTTCCCTATCGGCAAATCCTTTTGAGTCCTTGCTAGAATGACATAAGCCGCTTCGAAGCGGAGACTTCTGAGAGCCTATCTTCAAGTATTGACACCAAATTTACTTGCCCCTAGCTTGGCTGAACTCTTGAGTACAAAATCATCGATTGATGTATGCGAACCACGAATGCACGCTGTCTTGAAACCAATCTTTCTATCGTTTACGGCTACTTCATACGGAGGATTACGCGATGGATAACCTTAGAGCAGCATTTCCTGGCGAAGCGAGGAGAGGTGTCTCTCATCAATACGTGGGTCTTGTTTCTTAAGTGAATCAAACGGGAATTTTTGCTCTCAACTATGAAGTCTTGATCAAGTGACCAGGAATTCCAGCATAATAGCTATGTTGCTTGGTCGACACCCATCATTATACCGAACCGAGACGAAAGCAATGGATAAGCTGTGAACCTACGAGACAACTACTTACATACAATAGACATCCCGCCTCTTCGCCTTCGAGCACACTCCCCAAACGCCACTCACGCCCCCTCAGAACCTTGTCATCTTCGTTGGCGGTCTTTTTGATGGTCTCCACACAGTACCCTATACATCAATCGTCGCCGACGCCCTTCCACCCACCTGGACGATCGCCCAAGCAATTATTTCCTCCTCCTATACAGGCTGGGGTACTTGCTCTCTTCAGAAAGATGTCAAGGAACTTTCAAGATGTGTCGCCTATTTCCGGAAGATCAAATCGGGAAAGATCGTACTGATGGGCCATTCAACCGGATGTCAGGACGTTTTGGAGTATCTCACAGGTGAAGGGCGTGAGAGTCGTGCTCCTATTGATGGGGGGATTATTCAAGCTGCTGTGAGTGACCGGGAGGCGTTGGGCATTAGCCACGATGCTGAGACCCTTGCGGAGAGTTGCGTTGTTGCACAACGTATGGTTGATGATGGAGACGAGGATGAAATGATGTCTTCCACCGACATCGACGGCGCATTTCCCTGTCCCGTCTCCGCGAAAAGATGGCTATCATTAGTAAGCCCAAATCACGACGGCGACGACGACATGTTCAGCTCGGATCTCACGGACAAGCAACTCATGAAGACCTTTGGCAGTCTACCTGCTTCCACGCCGTTGTGCATTCTGCTGTCGGGGGATGATGAGTTTTTCTCGTCAAATCTTGGGATGGATCAGAAGGCTATTCTGGAGCGTTGGGTTGGGATCGTGGAGCGTGGGGAGGGTGTTGTTGATGTTGAGAATTCGGGGGTTGTGGAGGGGGCTACGCATAATTTGTTGCATAATCCGGAGGAGGTTGTGGAGGGACTTGTTAGGAGAGTAGTTGGGTTCTTGAGTGGATTGTTGCCGCAAGCAAATCTGTGAGGTGATGATATGTGATTTCTGGACTTGAAAGATGCTAGACTCAAATTCCTCACAAAGACGAGAACAAACTAGAGTCTTGATTCATGCATCTCTCATTGGCGGCCTCCAGGGTCACTGCTCGAATTTATTAGGAATGGCTTGGGGAGCAGACCATTTTGGGGGTATGCGATTGCGCATTATATTCCACTTTGTTGGTACACTAAGAAGCGCACGGTTGAGACAAACATTTGAGGAGGAAGGGTGTATTTCCTACGCATACCGCACCCGTGAGATGCTTTACAGAGTCGAAGAGATAAGTGCAGGCAAAATCTTGCCGTGAAATATCGCCCCCTCGGATAGGCTTTTCGCTTCTGGAAACCCTGGCATTGATGTCTCACGAAAACCCACAGGAAAGGTATGTCATTCGTTCTTCTTTCTCACTCCAAGGTGTTTCCGAATTCCAGAAAGCGAGGATATGGAGAAGAGAGCGTGCTATTTCAACTCGCGGGACATCAAAACGCAGATTCCTCTAGGTATCGTCCTTGAGTACTTTGAACCCTGACTACCAAGTTGATAAAGCTCAGCTCTATTGCGTCAAATTGTGTGTTCGCGGTTTACTCAAGTGGTTGGGTTTACTCTGGGTTCAGTAGAGTTAGGTTGTGTTGAGTATAATTAGAGGGTTGGTTGAGTTGAGTATGAGTATGAGTATGGGCTGTACTCAACTCGACTCCACTCAATTGTTACACTGAACCAAACTAATATCAGCCCTTGTTTATTAAGCAAGGGACAGAATATCAAGAAGAAGCTCTAGTCACGGGAGATATTCTAAGCTCCTATACGGTTCCCTGTTTCCTTGCTTTCTGCAGTCGGTTATCCATTTCCACAATCCGCCACTTGAACAGGTCGCCATCTTTTCTGAGATGATCCTGCACTGCCTCTAGAGTGAAGTTAGCTTGTGGCCGATCTGAAAGAGGTACTGTAAGTGGGGGCTTCCGGAATCAGAAAATCTCAGTCTTGATATTTGAGCACGGCTCTCATCAGCTCAATGTGCTTCGAGTGACCACACAACGAGCACCAAAGAACTTTCATATGAGGATCCTATGCAATGAAGCTGGCGATCCTTAGCGGCAAGAGCGAAATTGTATTATAGTGAATACCATCACACGTTGGCATAGCTCGACATATTAAAAAATGCCCGAAGAAGCCTCGTATCTGGCTCTCCCTTGTTGAGGACCTAGGTCATTTTTTAGATTAACACATACACATATATTTCAGCTTGATGCTGGATTGCTGGATTTTAGCGAAGTCCTTTGGCTCACAATCGGACAAGCCATCGCCGTCAAGTATTTTCGAGGCATACTCCGTACGTTCAACACAGGCATTCTAAGCCGATTCCTGGTTTGAACACTGATTGGGTTTTGCTATCTCTTTAGCCTGCACTTGCTGCGGCGTGCATTTCTGTTACGTCAGAATGTGGAATGAGAAAAGAAGATGGGATGAGGTTGTTTGGGAAATTCCAAGTTGTACCTACGGAACCCTATGGGGCTGGTACTTCGTAGTTTATTGGTCGGTCACGTGCCGGCAAGATACCCGATACCCCTTAACCTTTTACAACGTAGCAGCACTTGGTGACTTGATCTCGTAAACAAATATCCGCCACCCCAATCATGGCACGATTCTCTCTTTCTTATCCGCCCTTCTCCTCCCTTTCTGACCAACGAACAATCTTGCCCTCGTTTTGTTGCACATCGCACAAAAGCCGAAGATATCCGGAAGGCGGGTAAAGATTTCCCAGGCTGTTGAATCCCGACGGTTATGCAGGTAGCGCACCAGTTATGGTGTGAGGCTGTAGAGGATCAGGAGACGCAACATAGGGCTCGGAGGCGATCAGGGCATGTCGCACAATCTTGGGGTTCGGGTGAATATCTTGCTAAGTTGCTGTCTCTTCAACTCTCCACTCTCCGGATAGCAAACCGCCGATTACTTCGTACAACTACAACGTAAGGTTACAACATACGTTGTATTCGGAATGGCGAAGCCGATAGGATCACGATGGGGAGAGAAGAGCTTGCAAGGAGGCGGAATCACATATTTGAAGGAGTGGCAAGTTTTGATGCTATCCGAACAGGTGAATTGTTTGGAGGCAATTGTTTGGAGGTAAGGTAATTGTCACTCGAGTCTTGTGCTGCCATTGGATCTGATTAAACGTGGAGTGATTTTGAATTTCCTATGCGTTCAGCTTCTATTCTGTATTCCATGTCTTCTGTCGTTTGCAGCAGTTTCAAGTACCTCTCCGAAGACTTCGTGACTCGCCACAACTCTTATTCATCATGACGCAGTGGTATACACTGTACTCCAATTTGGATTCTGGGAAACAGTGTATACCCGTGTGACAACCTTCGTTGTCGACACGTAGCTGTTCAGGCTGAGAGTTATGCTATTGGTTGCGGTGGCAGTTGGCAGTGGAGATTGAATGACACAAGAGCAGAGAAACCACATCCACTCGCGGCCAATGCCCAGAAATGCTGGATATGGTATCGTATCACGTCTTGCGAGCGCTGGCATTACTGCTGGCCCTGGAGTAATGGCAGCTGGTGCGGGTTCTGTACATCCTGCCTTGATTGTTGTCAGTATGGCTCTCAAGGATTTCGAAAAGTCTACACACCGGTAAGAGATCTGGACAATCTCTATCGTAGAAGAACATCAACCCCGATTTGTCTGGGAATATCACGGCGGATGTCTCTGCGTTCCAAAGGTTGCATCTCATGTCACCATTATCGTTGACAATTTGGAAGCTCTTGCAACTCGGCATTTTCAAGCATTCTTGGTGGCATAAGACTGGATCGAACGGTTCCTTGAACGTAATAAGGTTATTCGAATTCCCCGATCCGGGGACGTTGCAAGAGAGCGTGGCAGATGATGTGGGCGTGGGACAGAGTGCTGTCACTGTGCTAGGCCGCGCATCAACCCTCGTCGTGGTCGTCTTGGTGGTCGTGAAGTATGTCTGTCTTATGGTTGGACCTGTCACAGTTGCAGCCAAAGTGTTCACTAATATGGTTCGACCCAGATATTGCGAACAGAATGCTGAAGCATTGAAAGATTGAGTTCTACGTAACAGCGCAACATTAGTATCGGCGTTTGAGATTGAAGGATCCTTTTGAGATATTGCTTACGGATGCAGCATGCTACTCACGGTGCTGCTTTGGTCGCTGCAATCTATGAAATGTGAGTGTCACACAAGGTGTTGTTTCGCTATTCCTACTTACATGCTGGTGTATCCCATCTTTTGGCAAGATTTCCGTCAGCGAAAACTGCTACAACTTGCAAGAAAAGCGGTATAGTTATGAGATGTGCGGCCATGGTAGCGTGTAGATTTTGATAAGACAAATCTTTATTATTCCTCTCGCGATTTTGAACACCCTACTCTACGATACTTATATCCTCGCAGTCCGGACTTTGAAGAGCACATTCGGTATGCGGGTTGCGATATCTCAAATCCTCTATATTGGATACGTAAGTTAGCAAGCATGTTTTCTTCGTGATAGGCTACATTGCGCGAGCTCCTGTCAGAGATCCACATACAAACCATAGAAATGATATGTAGGCTAATCTGCAACATAGTTTTGGCCTTGGATGACAACACAAGTGGTGGAACTAGAGCGGAGCAGCCCCAGTCTAGGTGTCAAATGTGGGGTAAATCAGGGCTCTGCTAGGGTGACTGCTGGTTAATCTATATTACCGGCGGAGGTTTATTGAGTTCTTTAAACCCCTGCGGTTGCGGGGAATGAATCGAATGCTGGTAAGCACAATACCTTGTGGAGCCGTGGGTTATATGCCTGCAAAGCTTATGCTGACATTCGTTTTATCAGAGAGGACTTGGAAGCTTTTATCTAAGCTTACTGACCACGAGATAATAGCCTTACGCGCTAATGATCTTGTTTTCGACTTTGAGGCATTCGCAAAATGGATCTTGGCTTATACTAAGGGTTGTGGGCATCTAAGGAGAGCCCTAGCTTCCTGCTGTCATAGCATAGAGGGTAGTCCTCTCGTAGTAAGATGTCAAGATTTACTGGTCATCTCCAGCGTATTCATGAAGATTTCCTCGAGATTTCCCACGGGAACTAAACTAATTGTCATACATTAGATCACACTTGTCAGGCGCCCCTCGTGAGCCTGGGAACTAGTTTCCACAATGCTTACGAAATTAAGAGGGTTCATTCGTCATTGGAGCCGAACACGTACCTGCCTGCATCAACCTATGCCGCATCACAGATTCCTTTCGAACTCATGCCTACTGACGCGATAGGACTCGGGCTCCGAATATCTACTACCCACAACGTCCGTTCTTTGTAAGGTGGCCAATCAAGGTCTCCAAGCAGCAGCTCAGAGATACTCATAACGGCGTGTGCATTTAAAATTTGCTCCGTTTCGAAGCATCTCAGCCTCGTATCATATTGGATAAAGAGACTTAAACTTCAGTGCTCTGTTGAAAATATGATTCAGCGACTCAATGGGCCATGGAGCGAATGACATTCACGAACCTCATAGTACCACCAGCGAGCTCAAGACGGGAACGAGGAGGCCACACTACAGAGCTAAGACTGCGTTCTGGACGGGCAGGTCAGTACGTCTAGTCGTCGTACATATCTCAGCTGACAGGAAGCAAGGTTTCGTCATCTGAAATGTGATGGGACAAAGCCATCCTGCCAAAAGTGTTGCAAGAAAGGGCTTGCCTGACCTAGATATGTATTGACAACACAGAATAGACCACTATCACGAAAAGAGACGATGGCTTCTCCTAGCCGTATAGGTCCATGACCAGTAATTTATAACAACCCAATTCCAGTCTTGGGCTCTACTGAGTACATAAAATATCTGAACACCCATCGAATCCGACCACTTTACAACTTGTGCGAAGTGATCAATGCTCGCCTTTGGACAGTAGTTCTTATAATACTCTCTAAATCCGAAACTACTATCTGGCATTCAATATTCGCAATCGCATTCCTACGGAAAGCTGGAAACCTATGCAACAAGAGGGAAATTTGCGCTTCCCAGCCGCTTCCCAGCAATCGTCATTGATGCACCACAACACTGCATCCCGTCTTTTGGCATAAATACAGCTAATATGCTGACGGCTCAAGTTATTCTTGCAAATTGCTTCCAGTTTGTTACTGTATAAATGATCCTCTCGAATGTAAGTGGATATATTGATCATCTACGCGATAGCCAGGAGATCGTGCGGAATTGGAGAACGCATAGCAAAAACAAGAGTCCCATTATGTTGGACTATCTGGCGCCACAGCTTTGCCAGTCTTTCTTCACATCGGTCTTCTATTCTTACTTCGATGGTAGACCCTATCTTCGAACTTGGAGGACGCGATTGACTTCGATACTCCACCTAGTGTAGAGTTTCAAGGCATGGTGGACGCGAGCATTGAGCTGTTCCATATTATGTGCTACAGATTAGAGTCTGCTCGATCTTTGTGTCACCATGAGGTCAACAACGACAAGACAATTTCTAATAATGCTAGCCTGCAAAGGCATTATCACCAAGCCTGCCATGGTCTGAAAAGTTCCACATTTTCTATGGAAAGGAAGCGGGAGGCATGACCCCAGAGCAACTTCAAGAGTCGGAACTTCTTCGATTAACACAACGGCTATTACTTATCTACACACCACTTGAATTCGAGAGAGACGAAGTCAACTACTACGAACACATTCAGGACTTCAACGATATACTTGACCAATATGTATGACATAAAGCAACACATCTCGGATCTTCTCCAACAACCGTACAACCTACAACTTCCGAGAACTTGTCTCTCCCACTGCTACATACTGGCCACCAAATAACGAGATCCCACAATATGACGTAAGGAATTGGTTCTACTCAAGTCCGTCTCATCTCATGGACTTTGGGATAATAAGTTTATGATCAGGGCGGCGGAAAGGGCGATTGATGTGGAAGAGGAAGGGCCGCACTGTCCCGAGGATGCCAGTGGTGCGGTGCTACCTCCTGCGTGGCCTAGAGTACACGATTTGAATGCTCTTCCCAACGATGGATCTCCTAGGAATCCGGATGAGTTTTACCAGAGAATCGAGGGGTTGGGAATTGGCGAGCTAGGGCTGTGAGGATTCTAGATGTTCGTGTAGATGATTGGCATGACGAGTATATACCAAGTAGCAGTAGATAATACGCATCGCCGTCGGCCAACACAAACTCAGGCAAGCATACAAAAGAATGAATAGAAGGCTAGGTAAAATGCACCGCATGTCAAATTCTAAATTCCAACTCGCTTACAGCCGGTGGGATAATCATCTCGGTCTCCACGACAATGAGACCCCTTGTGTTCAAGACAGCTTACGCTGTCCCGCGCGTGGCCGAGAAATCAAAACGAGACCCGCAGCGTCCAAATGTCGAAACCCGCAACCAGAAACCAACCAGCATTGTACTTGTACGGCGGAATCCACCGAACTCGGCATCCAAATCCCTTAACTTCTCCTTTCTCAACATCAACATCATGCCGCACGCACTACTCCCGCTCCCCGCTCCATCCAGGCGCTCCAAGCGCCGGATCCCCACCGGTCTGTCTGTCTTGCGACCAGATCTCCAGAGCATGGCTCTGGCCGGCGAGGGTTATAATCCTGAACTGCCACCTGGCGGGCAGGCGCCTCGGGGGTGCGATTGTGGCACTGCGGTGTTGGATTTCGCGGGCGCGCGCGAGCAGGACTTGGGAGGACGGCCAGGGAAAAACCAAGCTTGAGGTGGAAGGGTGGCTTTGGGTGAGGCCATCGCTTGGAGATTGCAAATTGATGGAAAATATGCGTCACACGCAGGGAGTGCCGAAGAAATGTTTTGAGCGCTCCGTATATGACGTGGTCATGTCGAGACCGAGACGAGGACCCTTTTCGCTTAAAGATGATCGACAGAAAGGGGCGCGAGGAAAGGTGATGTTGACTTATAGAGCATTTGCCATCGATGACAACATAGGCAGCTCTTGCGCGTTTGACTATGAACGTATGAGCGGAGTGCTCTCGATAAAAAGAAAGGTTGTCCTCAGAAACGTATAAATGTTGAATCAACACAACCTTGACATCATCATGGAGAAGAAGCTTAGACTCGTCGGTCTAAGGAATTACTAGCAAAACTCCAGCAACGGGACCAGGGGGCGGCTAGCAAAGCACCATGCAATCTAGAGAAGCAAGGAGCAAATTGCTTACAACTAATATTTCTCATTAATTCATCGCGGTCCTTATCTATATTAGAGCCCTATCCATAAACAAAGGTATTCCTAACTCCATTATGCCATTCATATGATAGCATCAAGCTGAGGCTGTAGTAGTCGCTCTCTGGCCACGTTCGAAATTCCTGCCCCCAGATTTTTTACCGGCTCCAGGTCGAGCCAATGTGTACTTGGCAAACGCACGAGCAAGTGCCTTCTTGCAGCTGACTTTCTGGCTTCCTACGAAAGAGTCAATTGTGACTGCGATAGCTCGATCGACATCTTGTGGCGAGACATAGTCGGACAATCGCATCCTGCAGAATGCCTCGCTGATGCGCATGATAGCTTCCAAATGACGGACCTGTTTTAAAGAGTCAGCAAGAAATTAAAGGTAGGACATTAGGAAGACATACAGTAATTGGATAAGCGCCGGTAGCTAGAGACTCTCTTCTCATATCAGCGAAAAGTTTAGCAATCTTTTCTTCATCAATATTGTATAGCTTAGGACTGCATCTCTCTCTTGCATAGAGGATAAATTTTCGAAGAAGTTCCTGAGGGATCTCTCCTTCTTGTTTTGGTTCGCCTCCATTGATAGCACCGGCTCGCATATCAGAATCATGCTCCATTTCCATTGAGTTTTGGTTCTCGTCGGTTGCTTGTGTGACCGGATGAGACCTGCCGTGGGACCCAACAACGAATCTAGCGAGTCTCTCGTCCTCGACAGGGTCGACGGTGTCTCGTACAACACAGAGAATATCGAACCGCGAAAGAATTGGCTCGGTCAACTCGACGTTGTGCGAGAATGGAGCGGTGGAATTGTAACGACCTCCGATGGGATTTGCTGCTGCAATGATACCGCATCGGGCTTGTAGTGTGGTGACGATACCGGCCTTTGAGATAGAGATGGTCTGTTGTTCCATGGCTTCGTGGATCGACGTTCGGTCCTGATCATTCATTTTATCGAACTCATCAATGAGACAGGTGCCCCTATCTGCTAACACCAAAGCACCACCTTCCAAAGTCCACTCGCTGGTGAGAGGATCCTTGCGTACACTGGCCGTCAAACCAACAGCACTCGCGCCCTGACCGGTCGCAAACACTGCACGATGTGCCGTCTTCTCAACATACTTGAGTACTTGGGACTTAGCAGTTCCTGGGTCACCAAGAAGGAGCACGTTGATGTCACCACGAATGTGGAGCTTTCCCATTCGCTCCTTCGCAACACCACCGAACAAGGAGAGAGCAACAGCAGTCTTGATATCTGTGTGCCCGTAAATGCTTGGTGCCATTGAGTGGATGATTTTGTCTACGATTTGTGGATCACGAGCCAAAGTTCGGATTTGATGCTCGTCCTCTTCCGTTAATCTGAAGCCAGCCAGCTGATCATGAGACTTAACGATGTTGTTTGCTTCGAGGATTGTGGCAAATACGGGAAATCCATTCTTGTTGTTGAGTTGCGCATCGTAGTTGTTGCGGTATACACCGGTGACTTCGATCTCCTCTCCAGGTTTTGCTCTATCGATGAGATCCCATAGTAGAATGACCTCACGGTGTCTTGGTAGACGACCCGCGGGAACTGTGCCTGGAGACTCTTGCAGGGTCAACTTTTGGTAATTTCGGTAGACTGTCTTTTCGGAGTTGAGGTTGAATGGTCCTCGTGATTGACAGTTTTGGCAGTAAGTGATTCTCACCTCGACATTGGATTCCTGTTGGAAAGGTCCAAGTCGGTAACCGCACTTTCCACAGTCGAACATGACATATTTCAATTGAGGAAAAACACCACTTCTTCGCGTAACCACTCCACTGACTCGAACCAGACAGTTCAAGTGAGTTTGTCGCAGTTGGCGTAAGGTATAGTGCACTGGCAAATCCGAGATTCGAACATGAATTTCTGAATGGATTCGTTCGTAGTCAGGATAATGAAGTAGAGTGACCTCCATAGCAACATCGTCAAATAGCTTGAGCATTTCCCCGGGGGCATTTGCAAGGAAGTATGCTAAAATTGCCTTCGAAGAAGATAAGTGGTCGTAAGAAACTTCTAAAGATTCTGCATTAACTTCTCCAAGCGTCTTGATGCGATTTCCATAGACCGAATCACCATGCTCGTCGGTGTATTCGGTTAAGAACGCCTTGAATTCACGTTTGATGGTTCTCTGGACTGCATGCTGGGCAACCCACTCCACCAAGCTCGAAGCTTTAACATCTTGCAAGGTCTCCAAGGAGAGTTCTTCTTCCATGATATCGTCTTGCATATCCTCATCCTCGTCTTCATCGTAATGATGTCTGCGACGTCTTGGTTGGGCTGTTAGGTCCAAGTTTCCATCGTCGTCATCATCCTGAAGGAAGGCTGCGGGCATGCGATTCTGGCGTTGGAGCTCACGATCTCTGCGATTCAATCGTGCCTCCAATTGACGTCGAGCTGCAACATCCAGATCGTCGTAATCTCCTTCATCATCGATATCTCTAGCATCGTACTGGTCATCCTCGCGAGATCTGTAATCTTTCTCGAAGTTGCCACCGAACAGATCGATACCGTCCTCGTCCTCTGCCAGCTCATCTGCATCGTCAATGTCAAGTGCGATCTCGTCCTCTACATCGTCATCATCGTCCTCGCCGTGTTGAATAGGGTAGGCCGGGGGGGAAGAACGAATGTCCCCAGCAGGACTGGAAGCCGCGAGGCCCGGTGGACCATCATCGGGCTCCCTTGAACGCTTGCGACTGTTTCTTGCCGGTCCACGGTTTGCGGAGGACATATTTGGTCGTAAAGGGGAACTGTTGGCGTTTCAGTTAGCGGAAAGGTTCTACGGGATAGAAAATAAGATAACCGTAGATTATTGCTCGTACCTCATTGTTATTTCTATGGGATCGAGTTCTGGGAAGATTGGAAATGGGTTGAATGAATTTGAATATGTTTAGGAGTGGTGCTGATGGGGAGCAGAATTTGAGATGAAGGAGTGGTTCGGCGCGTATCGGCACGCGACGACGCGTTCGAGCTAAGCCTAATCGGAACGGCGCGTTAAGTGGATTATGCCGAGCCGACAAATCCCCAAGGCTGATGAGATCAAACGCGCGACAATTCGCCATATCCAAGCAATCAACTCGAACCGGCACTCGAGTTGAAACTCGAATTGTAAAATCATGGATGCCAATACCGCCAACTTCAGCTCCAATGAGCAGGTAACCATAGCGACAGAAGGCACATCACGAACCCAGAGCTTCTCCCAACAGTCGGACGGTTCGCAGACAGCCGCAGAGTATGTTAACAATGTTCCTCTGATTTCTTGCCTGGAGTAGACGTTTCGAGGTCTTGAGGCTCTCCATTACTGACGAAAGAACAGGATCATCGACAGCCAACTTCAACTGGAGGCAGATGCTCGCGAAGCATTGCCATACGTAGGAACACCACCTCCAGACCGTTCATTTCTTCGGCTGATCATCATCTATAGAAATTCGATAATTGTACCAAGACTCTAGGCACGCTTCGTCAAATCGTCTTCTCTTGCATAACATGTAACCCTCCCCCAACAAACCCGTCCGATGGGTACAAACCCGCTGGGGTTTGCTATTCATGCTCGATACAATGCCACGGAGATCATACATTGGTGGAGCTTTTCAACAAAAGAGAATTTGTTTGTGATTGCGGAACGACTCGTTTGCCATCTACTTCGCCATGCACCCTGCGCTTAAATCCAGAAACGAATACAAGGGGGGGGGTACATTCCGAGATGCCTGAACTGAGGAACAAGTACAACCAGAACTTTCAGAACAGATTTTGCGGCTGTGAATGTGACTACGATGCCCACTCGCAGAAAGGAACGATGTTTCAATGCTTTGGTCTTGGAACAGCTGAGGATGGTGGGTGTGGAGAGGATTGGTGGCACCCAGGTTGTATCGTTGGACTTGGGCCTGACTGGTATGAGGAATCTGGACGGGCAGCTGCAACTAAGTCAAAGAACGAAGGACTTTTGGAGTCAATCACTGAAGTCGCCGAAGTCGCAGTTGAGGAGCAAGAGTCCGGGGAGCCAAAAGCTGAGGGCGCTCCTAGTGATGCGCCCATTGCGACAGTGGTAGGAGGAGATACAAATACTACGGAACCTGCACCTCAGGAAGAGAATGAGGACGATGATCCACCATTGCCGCCTGGGTTTCCCGAAGAAGATGATTTCGATGGGTTCATATGTTATAAGTGCGTTGAAGCAAATCCTTGGATTAAAAACTATGCTGGGACACCCGGTTTCCTCGGGCCAGTCTTTAGGAGAAGCATGGCGCCTTCCCCAGAGAGAGGGCTACATGCAAAGACGAAAGAAGCAGTTGCCTCAGTGTTGCACATCTCAAAGAAGCGCGAAGCAGATGACGATGAGGTTTCGAACGCATCCGGCGCGTCTAAGAGAGTGAAAGTTGGGAGCTCAGATATCACGGCAATGGACACGAGCGAAGCTGTCACCTCTTCAGCCAGTCTTCCCGACGCAATGGAATCGAAGCCAGAAGTTGTTTGCAAAGTAAAACAACTCTCCGCACCAACCGGTCAAATCTCCATCTTCTTCAAATCCGACTTCCGTGACCACCTCTGCCGCTGCACCGACTGTTTCCCCGATCTCAAAAAGCACAATCAACTTCTAGAGGAAGAAGAGACCTACGAACCCGAGATCTCGGAACACGATGACGAAGCAGGAGGCAGCACCGTTGGCAGCGGCAGCATCTACGACCGTGGCGAAAGCGCTCTCAAGAATGTCGATCGTGTTCGAGCCATTGAAGGCGTGATGGCTTACAATCACCTGAAGGATAAGCTAAAGCCGTTCTTCCAGCAGTTTGCGGCGAGTGGGAAGGCGATTAGTGCCGAGGATATCAAGGCGCATTTTGCGAAGATGAGGGGAGATGAGCAAGCTATGAAAGAAGCGAGTGAGGGGGCTGTGGTTAATAGTCGGAAGGAGCAGAGTGGGTATTAATGAGCTCTCCTTCTGAGGCGTTGGGAACAGGTCATGGAATGTGATTTGAAGGAATAAGAGATGTCTGATCTTCGGGATACGGGTTGAGAGTGATGAATTCGGCTATGGGGAAAATGGTCGTCTTCAAACAGAGAACAAAAGCTACGAAGAAGCTAAACACGTATATGCTATATCAAATCGGACATCTCTTCTTCCATGGACCTCTCCATCCCACATATCTCAACCTCCTAATCTTCCTTCCCCTTCCTCTCCATGCCATTATACCCCATTATTCTCACCAACACCCTCACAACCTCTCCATCCCACATATCTCAACCTCCCCCCCAATCTCCCTTTCTCTTCCTCTCCATCCTATTATTCTCACCAAACCCTCCCCTCCCGCTCCTCACAACCTCTCTACCCCATTATCCTCCCCAACGCTCTCCCTCTCATTATCCTCACCAACACTCTCCCCCCCCTCCCTCACCCCTCGTCACGACCCCTCCACCAAAAAGCACAGACACATCGCGACATGCAACATTTCCCACTTCATCCCCCCCCTTGCCCACACATCCTGCACACAGGCATATCCTTCCCCCTCGTACAGGAAGCTATGGCCATCTCACGGCCAGCCGGCCCGTCTCAACCGCGCCCAGGCGGATCTGCGTCATGCGTGGGGCTCCTTTCAGCGGAGTAGGCGTTGCGATGTCGGGGGATCTTCGGTTGCGGGTCGTGGCCTTCGTGGGGGACGGGACAGCTGCATGTGAAGTCTCGTGACGGCACGTGATGAGACGGGACCATTTGTCGAGGGATCGCGTCAAGAATATTGCGAGGGTCTGATTTAGGCGACCCTCGAGGGAATGCGTGCGGTTGAAGCATTCAAAGGTGAAATCCCAGGATTGAAGCTTTGGAATCATGTAGTGGTAAATGAGATTCGTGATTATCTTCTTGGATCCCCCGGCCCCCTCGCTCCTACGGAACGGATCATCGTCGCGGAAAATACTTGCACAGGCAATCTACCGGTATCCCTCTATAACTTAATCCCAAAGCCACCCTAAGAATCCACTGATCTAATGATCTAAAGACCCTTCCACCAACTCGTCTTCTCCACCACAAACTCCCCCGTGGCAGCAATCTCCGCACTAGTATCCCCAACCAGAACCTCATACGTATCCTTCTCGCTAATCCAGCTGTCCCTCACCTCATCCCAGAAACTCGTGGCGTATTTCACCTCTATGTTGATCTCAACGGTCTTGTTCTCTCCCTTCTCGAGGAAGATCTTGTTGAACCCCCTGAGTTCCTTCTTGGGACGCTTGATGGATGGGTTCTTTTGTGAGATGTAGACCTGCACAACTTCCGCGCCTGCAACATCGCCGGTGTTGGTGACTTTGACGGTGGTCTTGAGGTTCATGTCGTCTTTACTGACGACCAGATCTGAGATGGAGAATGTGGTGTAGGAGAGGCCGTGGCCGAAGGGGAAGAGAGTGGCCACGTCAACCATCTCGTAGTATCTGTACCCGACGTAGATATCCTCGCCATACAGAGTTCTGCCCCTTTCGGTTCTGTAGCTTAAGAATGCCGGGTTGTCCTGCACTCTCTTGGGGAAGCTCAGGGGCAGCTTGGCGCTTGGGTTGACGTTGCCGAATAGGACATCTGCAATGGCGTTTCCGGTCTCGTTACCACCATACCAGGCATGGACCATGGCTTTGACGGATGAGACCCATGGCATTTCTACTGGAGTACCGGACTGCATAACAACGACGGTTGAAGGGTTGACAGCTGAAACCGCGCTGATGAGGTCGTTCATGGTTCCAGGGAGGTCCATGTTCTCTCGGTCAGTACCTTCACCTTCCCAGTCGGACTAAAGAAGTCAGTATGTCGTCAAGACAGAGGGGAGTTAGGCATACATTGAGTCCAGCGCAGATGATGACTTGATCAGCATCCTTTGCTAACTCGGCGGCGTGCTTAATCTCCTCGTCGGCGCTGATGACCTTGGCACCTCCAATTCTAACAGCTCCATTGCCGAAAAGAACATTGTTTCCAGGATCCAATCGAGATGTTGGCGCGCTGCCGAATTCCACCTTGAGGTGATATGTCTGACCCTTCTTCACGGCGAGAACACCCTTCTCTTCAACTGTGCCACAGCTGAAGAACATGGTCCCTTTGGTTTGCTTCGTGTGGTTGTCAATTAGAAGCTTCTCGTCAACAAATAATTTCGCTGTACCATAAACGCCAAGTCCAAACTCGAAATCACAGTCCTCTTCCGCGGTGTAATAGCCTTCAATGTCAGCATACCAAATCTCATTTAGATCAGGGCGTATGTAGTCCATCATCAGCAGTTCAGTCCTGGTAAGGATAAGCTCATCGACGATCTTGCGATCTGGAGAGCCAGGTGCTTCATTGTAGGCACGGAAGGAAATACCGGTCTCGCCTTTATCTGTCTTGAGGATTTCCCCGATCAGTGGCAGTTCCTTGTGAGCGTATGACCCGACGGTGTATGATGGCTCGGATGTTAATTGAGCCTTGATACCATCGTAAGGTGTGACAGCATAAAATGCTGCCAGCGCTGCTGAGCCACCTCCGTGGTAAGCAGCATACTTAGCATTGGGTCCTAGAATGAGAGTCTAAAAACAACGAGTCAGCGGCTGACTGTAGGTATCTAGATAGTGTATTGACCTTCTTGTCTTTGGATAAGGGTAGAATCTTGTCCTCGTTCTTCATTAGTACAATGCTCTCAGCGCCTATCTTCCTCAATAGAGCAGCCGTCTCGGGAGTATTGGCAGCTTCCTCAGGGGCGTTTTCAGCAATCTTGGCTGCCGAAACACGGTTGATGAGATTTAGAACGTTGCGCACTCTTTCGTCCAAAATGTGTTGGTGTACCTTTCCCACGCTGACGGCTTGTTGAAGGGCAATTCCTCGCCACCTCGTTGGGCCTGCCATTTCAAGATCAAGGCCTGCATTGATGGCTCCAGAAGTCGAGTAGGTTCCCCACCTAGTAGAAATCATGGTCAACAAAATCTTTAACTGCAATCCTTAGACAGGTACTTACCAATCACTCATCACCAAACCCTCCCATCCCCATTCGCCACGGAGAATATCTTTGAGAATCTTGGGATTCTCAGACACATGTAGTCCATTAATCTTGTTGTACGCCGTCTGTAGGAATGATCAATGAGCGGCACATATTTCTGGATAGGGGAAAAAACTTACCATGAAGCATGCGGGCTGCGAGTCTCTAACCACTAGCTGGAAAGGTAGGCAGTAAATCTCTCTTAGAGCTCTGTCTGTGAGAATGGCATTGGTGCCGTTTCTCTCGTGCTCCTGGTCATTGCACACGAAATGCTTGATGGTCGCTGCAATATCCTTGTCTTGGATACCATTCACTAGAGCGGCTGCCCCCAGACCTGCCAACACTGGGTCCTCACTTAAACTCTCAAAACCTCGTCCTCCTAATGGGGAACGTTGCATGTTGATTGTTGGCCCGAGGATGATATG
Organism: Amylocarpus encephaloides; assembly: GCA_019669835.1. Lineage (NCBI taxonomy): Eukaryota > Fungi > Ascomycota > Leotiomycetes > Helotiales > Amylocarpus > Amylocarpus encephaloides. The sequence continues at coordinate 44,916 of MU251652.1, forward strand.
CGAGCCCTTGGATTTACTCTCATCACCCATCAATTGACCAGCTTTGCGAAGCAGGTCGATATCCCATGTTGCACCAAGGCCAGTCCCACATGGAAAGCATGCTGCCTTGACTCCATTGAAGAACTTTGTGCCACGAACACCATTGGGACCGTCCGACATGCGGATCGACGGGATGGCGAGTCTCTCTATTGGGACAGTATGCCACCAGTCGGCACCTATGAGATGTTAACTCCTATCGACCAATACTTTTGGGCTTGGAGGGACCTGCCTGCTAAGAGAGCGGACTTCTCAACATTGTTGAGCTTGAGGATAAGGTCCTCTACATCGAATGTGCCAGTCATCTTTGCTAGAATTCAATTTGAGCTTTCCACTTGGATGGGGCACGGATAATGGGACTTCTGAGAAATGTGTTGATAGCAGAGCTTCAAAAGCCTCAATGAACACAGAACTTTAGATAAAGGGGGGATTTCTTGGAGGAGGATCAGAACGAGGGGGGAGAGAGAGAGAGAGAGAGGAGGGGGGGGTGGAGATTTAAAAAGTAGAACAAGAGGACGACCAGAGGAAAGCAGCAAAGAAACATTGGATCCCTCCAACTCGCGTCCGATCCACGCCCGTCCTCGCAAGAGCTTCCTCGAAGGTCCTCCCCGTCCTCCACGGTTTCACCCCACCCTTCGCTTGATGGTGTCACTCCTGATAGGCACCACTCCTGGCCATCGTGATGTATTGGATATGCTGAGGAGCGGTTTTGTACCTGACTAATGTGACTATTAGCTGGCTACCTAAGTGTTACATCGGTAACGCTGCGGTAACCTTGCTGCGGGGAATGGCGGATGTTTCTGGCGGATGTCTCTGGCGGCGCGGCGGGTGGCTAAATGGATATCGATATTAGGAGAGACGTTGCCATTGGCAGACCGGGTATACTTCGGAGACGAGCTACAGCCAGCTACTACCAAGCCTACTAGGAGCTACATGAGTTGATTTATATCAAACTTGGACGGTACGGAGGAGTTCCCTTGTGCCCCTTTTGGAGAGGACATGTACTTCGTAGGAGGGGACATGTAGCTTGGCCTAGCGTGAAGCAGCCAATAACAAGCCGTTCTCTTGCTTTTGAATAAGCAGCTCGGGCCAATGTCGGGTTACTTGCTTTTTACTAGGAGGATTAGGATCTTGTTTTGTTTTATTGGGTACCAGCTTCTTACAAACGTCTGTGTGAATTCGGGTCTCTTACCGAGACTGGGATTCTACTTCCGCTAGGGAGTACGAGTATTGTTGCTCAACTCCTCTGAGGAACAGACCACTCTCATTGCCGAATGCCAGCTAAACAGCGGTGAACCACTCCAACTAGCATGGTATTCGTCCTGTGTTCGGACTAAGTTATCACTTCACTTACCTACGCCAATTTCCTCGAACATGTGGAGTTATGGACCGTGAAGTGTGGCACGGTATATCTCCGGGAAAACTTCGGAAAAACTCTGCTCTTCAGTCCTATGTTGTTGAACTGTGGCACACTCTGGGCCAGTTGGGAACGTAGTATCACGTCACAGGAATCGTAAACAGAACTTAATAGGGTAAATCAAGTGAATTGA